>VXBW01007282.1:712761-804054 GCA_013400375.1 Thinocorus orbignyianus | reverse complement strand
TCTCTCTCTCTTTTGCTCTCTGCCTTTTTTCTAGCTTTTTTTTAGACAGGATTTTTTTTTTTTTTTTTTTTTTTCTCCCAGCCAACACTGAACAAAACCCTCAGCTTTTTTGTGTCCTATACCGAAAAGGAGAAATCTTGAGCACAAATAGAGAGCAGCTGAGTGTGAGAGGACAGGTGCAAACACTCCTGATGAGGCTACTGAATAAAAGAAGGGGGAGGGCAGAAAGAAAAGCTTTGCTACCTAATAAAGGATGCTCTTTGGAGAAGAGTCTGCATGCAAACCGTGTTGGAAATGAATGTGGGTGTGAAAGAGTATCAGTGTGGGAGAGACAGAGCTGAAGAGAACTCTGCATTGGTGTGTATTGGAATCTATGGGGAAAGGGGGGAATTTTCTAATTCTGGAGTCAGGAAACTAACTAGGCCTTAAACCTTAAAGAACAGAAAGGTTTTAGTAGGAACAGCGGTGCGTTTTCTTGTTTGTGTCCTCACATATGGAGCTGCTTGTGTGCAGTGCATCTCGTGGAAAGTTCTCACCTACAACAGGCAGATAGTACAGCTGATTTCTTTGTGTGCCATAAATCCACCAGGACCAGGAGGGTCCAAGCTTTTTGCCCATTTCCCATAGTACATGTAATCAGCCTAGCCAAGAATTTCTGATGGCCCTCTTCTGTATCTGAGCTACTGCAAAAATGTAAAAAATCCCCTGATTCTGACAGGAGGGAATTTCTAGATGGAAAAATTGTCTAGGAAACCCAGACACTGCTGGTAATACCCTGCAGGGTATCCCAGGTCTGGCTAAACCTGGCCTCTCTTGGTGGACCTGCTCACACAGCTTTTTGTGGTGAGCGACTCTGTTCATTGACTCTCTTCTAGGATTCGCAGCTCTCTGGATATTAATAATTGTAGATTCACAGTAGGGTAGAGTTGTTAGTTGAATATGATGTGATTTTCTTCCACTGTCTAGCTCCTGTTGTCACCTTTCCGTATTCAAGGGGTACTATCTGCTCGCACCCCTGACACACTTGTGCTGCTCCAGCCAGGTGCATACAAGCTATCCCTCTCATTCAGATTCTGCAAGCATCAAATGCAACTGAATTATCCAGAGCAATTGAACATCTTGAAGGGTGCTTTGATCTTGCAGAAGGATTTGTGAATTCAGCATCTTGTCCTTTATTTACCACCTGTATTAACTGATGTGATAGCACATAAACAGTTGCATCTTTTCTTTTGGTTCTATTCCTTTCCCCCCATCCAGAATAGAAGGGTTCAGGGAGAATGACCATCATTTTGGGTGTCTGGGATGTAGTACTGTAGGCTCCAATTCACCACAGAGCTCCAAGGTAATACTTCTGTTGGAATAGAAAGGTCTGTCCTTACAAAGGATGACTTCAGCCAACAGGAAAAGCTGAGTCATGAGACAATTATATATTCTTTCTTTTGTAGAGAGTGATTTCCTTCTACAGCTAGTCTGTCACTAGTAGCTGAGCTAGAAAGCTAATCTGTAAAGCTAATTTAGGTACATCTGGATGAGCTGGTGGCCAGTTGTTGCATCTGCAAGATACTGCAGAGCTGCTGTTATTTTTAAAGGAATGCAGCCAAGAGGTTGGGAAGCTTTTGCTGTTTTATCAGCCAAAATTCTGGTGTAACAATGGCCCTGTGCCTTTGCAAAACATACGTTAGGAAAGTTAGCAGCATTGCTTTCACATTTCTCCCTTGCAATTAATTTCCCCAATTTAAGTATAACTATGAGAAAAAAAAACAGTCTTTCCTAAAGGGATATCTGGGTACTTTTCAAATGCTATCCCAGAGGGCGGTTGAGTAGCAATACCATATTTTCTTTTCCAGACTTCAAATGCCCATCGACCCTTAGAAAAGTATTTTATTTAGCTCATTATTAATAATCTAGCTGTTAGCTTGGGTTGCTGTTCATCTGCAGAAAAATAAGTATGTACTCCAGTTCTTCGATGTTTAGATTCATCCAAGTGTTTAAGAACTGTCAAACAAAATACACTGTATTCAAGGGAATATATTCATTGAAAGATTAAATTACGCACTGCAGTGAAGGCCCCCATTGCAGTGGAGAGGCATTTCATGCTAACAAATAACTACAGCACTATTATAAGGAGACCTAGAAGCATGTGATTTCAACTGACTGCACATCTCTGCTCTGTGAGTGCCTGTATATTTTTTTCCCAGGCTGATGAAAGAGCAAATAGTAGTTCTCTTAAACATTTTTGAAAGATTTTATAGCGTCTCAAAGACTGTCTTCAGAGTAGTTACTCTGACCTGCAACTTTAGATTCCTTTCCATATGCTTCTTTGGAAGCACTGAGAAGTTAAGGTATCTCTGCATCTCCAGACCTTTGTGCCCAAGAAGTGATGTCTGTCTCTGCTTCCTGACATGGTCCCCAGTTCTTGCTTAACTTTTTCATGTCTTTATTAGCCTTTTGCCAGCAGACAGCAAAGCCTAGATAACCTATACTATCAGTTAGACTCTTTAACTCTGGTTTCATAAGGCAAAAGTGTTTTTCTTACCTCCTGTGAGACTTGGACACAATTCCTGCTTGTTTGGCCTTTACAAAATGGGATATAGTTATTCTTAACCCTTTAAAATGCTGTGTCTTTAAAGCTGTAGGACCTTACATTTTACCAATGTTTCAAACTGTAAACCAAAGTTCATGGGCAACCCAGAAGGGAAAAAGGTCAGATTTATGACCAGCTGCAACTGTGCTATCCAAGATGTGTGGCACTGCTCACGCTTGCTTAATATCCAAAGATTAGTTTCTCCAGCTATGGTTGAGCCCAGCACAATTACCCCTCTGTTAATATATGTGGTCTAGAGTAAGAAAAAAAACTTAAATGATGCTGTAGAGCAGGAGGAAAGCTTGTAAGATACTCAGGATTCAGAACATAGTACATTCAACAACACAACCACCGTGCACCAGCAAAACAAATATTCCCATGGAAGTAAGAGCTTTCTGATGCAGGGTTGTGTACTTCTCCCATCCTAAACACGTTACAAATGTCTCTGTGGAAAGTATCAAAGATGCTTTATAGTACAAGATGGGTTATGAAGCTGATTCTTTACCCAGTTGGATACAGTGACGTGTGTAAATGGAGGAGGCAGAATAACAGTCACTAAATAATTTATTCAAGGAATCTCTCAACTTCTTTCCTGCAGCCATTATTTGGTGAATGTCTGTACACACAGGGACTCCTTTGTGCCTGGCTGTTACGATGCAGTGAGGATCTAATGATGACGTTTTGTGGCTCTATTGCTTTCAGGTCATTTAGGTCACTGGAAAACTTCCACTTCCCCTCAAAGAGACCAAAGAGGTGCTTTTCAAGATTTACCCTGTACACCGAATGCATGCATAGCTAATAGAGCCCATGGCTGAAATTTGATTTAGAAATTATCTGCATAACAGTCGTAAGTGCTGGTGGTGACTAAGCTTCTGTTCTGGGCCATACTCTAGCTGTAGAAAATGTTAGGTTTCCTTCTAGCAGAGCCAATACAACATCCAGACATACTGTACATGCATTTGTTTTGTGGACAAGACTATTGCCTTGTAGGACTGTACGGGTGAGAGAAGCTCTCAGCAGGGAGAGGCTGGATTTTATGCATGGAATTCTGGTAAGTATGGGCAGTACAGTCCTTTTGAGGTAGGAGGTCTGAATGNTTTCTTTTTCTTTTTTTTATCAATATCCAGTCTGGCTGCTTCCCACAGGGCTATCTGGCAAGACCTGTTACAGAAAGAGAGGGCAGAGGCTTAGACCTGGAAATAAATGTAGCTCTAGCCTTGTTTTTCACTCAATGGGGATTGCTGGGTCTTACTTGATGTCCCTAAGGAGGCAATCTCCTTTTATCTGAGGGCTTTGCTCTCCAAGTTTTTTCATGCTGCAGCTTTTCCTCATTTGGCTGTAAAGAAACAAATAAACTTCCCGTTCCATCTATGTCAACAGCTACCTTTATTATTTTAGGGACTGCTCTCTCTCTGGAATGAACATGGTTGATATTTCATAAATCAAGGCTTGGTTATCAAGTGAAACACTCTTGTTGAGTGTCCCTGTCAGCCTGGGACCAACATGGTACACCACATAACGACAGAGCAGCTGAGCTGCTGCGATCCCTGATGGTGGGCAGCAAAATGAGTCTTGTCCTTGAGGAGGGTGAGCAACCAAAGCCCGTTTAGGCTGTGTTCTGGCATGCATTGGCTACATTGACCCTTTTGCTGCAGTGGGCTTAGCATCCCTGAAACAGGCCGCCCTGATCCGCAGCTCAGGTTTCTGCAGCATCCCCAAAGCTCTTCTGTAACATCAGAACAAAACAAGGCGAACCAGCCACAGTCTGTAGCCACCTAATTGAAAGTTTCTGAGCCTGGCAGGCTCTGTTATCCCAAATCTCTGGTGGAAACTGTATATTCCAAGCTTTCCCCAATTATAGCTAGCAGAAGCACAAGCAGCCGCTCTTGCGCTCAGGCTTGGTCCTCCCACACACCCGTTCCTTCCTGTTTTGTTGCTTCAGGATGGAGTTGCCTGGCAACAGGACTCTGCAGCTTTGGGAGACAAAAGCTATTATTTCTGTCACACAGATGTGCTAATGTGATTATTGACTAGGGTAGGGGATGGACATACACTACAGGTCAGATTTCAGATACTTGACAACTCCCAGGCAAGAGGTTTTCAAGGGAGAAAGGTAGAGAACCTGAAAGCCAAGGAAACCGAGGTGGAGGGAGGAGACAGGTGCAGCACAGGGTGAGGTAAATGTGCTCATAGATTTTCCATGGAAAGAGTTTCAACCAAAAAAATAACAGTAAAAAGGCCAGTGTCCTGTGGTTTAGCCAATGAATTCCCGAGTTCTTAGTGGATTCCTGCACGTGGTCTGGACACAGTCACTGCATGTATCTGATGCCAGTGCTCAGTCATGTATCATGGGAGAACTGTCCCAGAATAGAGTCTGTCACTCAGGAAATGCTGGTGATCAAACAACTCACACTGGGAAATTTGGATGGAGGCATGACAGATGCCAAAGAAAAAACCCTCTTAAGGAAAAGGATGCCCCAGTACCATTCCCCAACAAAATGGAATTCTAATGACTAGAGCATGAAATGCACTTTTCTGCTCTCTTAGGATGTGAGTTAGCAGAAGGGAGGTCAAGACAGTAGGAGCAGATGTCCCCTGGACCATACCTGAAACTTAACTCACACCTGAAGCAAAATGCCAATTGAGTGTGTAAAATGTGTGTGTGTGTGCATCTTGAAGGCAATTATTTCTTTCCACTTTTTTCCAGAGAAATTATCTCAAATATAGAAAGATGAAAAAGTCTTTTGGGGACTAGGATAGGGGGAGAGGAGATTCCTGTATTTGTCTCCATTCCAGAACAGAATGTATACTAGACCTTTAAAATAGCCTGTGGGGAAAAAAAAAATAAAAATAAAAAATAGAGGAGCACTACATAGCAGATTGCTGGGGTATTCTTTTTGGCTTGAGTTTTGTTTAGGCTTCCCTTTCAATTTGGAGTGACTTGAAAAGATGAAAATCTTTTCACTTTGTTGGGAAAAAAAAAAAAAAAAAAAAAAAACACCACGAAACAGACATGAAACATTTTGCATTGTCTTGAACTGAGATATTTTTCTCTGGAATTTTCAGGTGGGTCATCAAACCAAATCCAATCGGGAAAGTAACCAGATAGTCTATCCAGCCTGCCTGAGAGGTATGTTCAAAAAAACCTACTGAGTTCTGCATATGTATGATACATATATAAGAGTGCACTGGTTGAATAGAAACGAAGTATCTTTAAGTGCTACATAGTGTAAAGTACCCCCTATGGATGTCTCAAAATCCTATCAAAATTTTTTAAAAAATGTCCCTGCTGTAACTAAATTTCCATCCAGAAGACAGATTTGATTTTAATTCTTGCTTTTTGTACACAGATGCAACTGTGGCTTGAGTGCTAGGATCTGAAATAACCTTCAGATCAGTTATCAGGGTTTCCAGTATTGTTGTATGTCTCTGGGAGCTGATAGGTGAAATGGAAAACAATTGAAAAGCTCAATTAAATATAAAAGAAGATGGATTTTGAATAAGTTAGAAATTGAATGTTGAAGCTCTAAGAGGGGAGTAGGAAACGTGCCTGCCCTTAATGAAATATTTAAATAGAAAGATTGAACTCGGAGACCCGCTTCTATCCAGCAGTGAAAGAAACTGAGAATCCCTGCTGAAGGGCTGCATCTGTTATGAAAATCATCTTCCAGCCATGGCTTCAGTTTCTTTTGCAAGAAATCAATTCCTTGGTGAAGCTACTTCTCACTTACAGTGTAAGATACAATAATAGACTAGGAGAAAAATGCATTTTTGGCACCTTTTGGCTTAACCTACTTGAAAATGAAGTTCTCCAGCTTCCAAAATGAGCAAACTTCTCTGCAAGAAGGGTTGCAAGGGGAAGTCAATCTGTTTGTAGAGCAGGGAAGAAGTGTGATAAATTCAGATCTCAAAAATCTTTGGTTTATTACATAGTTCCCACTCAGGCAAACTTCTCATTCTCTTTAATAAGCATCATACTTTGATAGGAGTCAAATACAGGCATCAGGATTTGTCCATATAGCCTAACAAATCCTAACAAATATTGATTAAAACTGAAATGAAGTTAACAGGAGCAGTAAAAGCTGATGGCCTAATGCAAGTGATTTATTACACAACGCTATGTTTTTCCTCTGGATGGTGTGCGTGTAAGCTCTGAACACTAGACCTGAATTACAGGAATTATTCTGTTCAGCCACTGAACAAATTCTGGCTGATGCAAATACTTCTTACTGAAGGAACTGAGTCACAGTTTCACAAATAAACCTTTTTCCAGCTTTAATTGCCTAAAAAAAAGGAACATTTGAACATTATTTCTACTAGCGCCATCTGGTGATTTGCCGGCAAGAGCTCATGCTCCCCAGCCAAACGACAAAGCCTGTTCATCCTGTACATGCTCCCCCAGAAGCCTATGCAAGTATAAAATAATTTAAGCTTTGTAAGTATCCATTTATTGCAGAGAAATACGAGCAGAGTTTGGTTCTGTATGTCATTAGTGCTGTCTCTGCCTTGTTTATCTCAAGATCTCAGTGCCTCTTCCTAAATCTAATATATAAATATTAGCACATACTTTTCCATGGGCTGTTAACGTTTTTGGCAATATAAGCTAGAAAACAGAGATGAAGAGGAATAATCCATTCCAGTCCATACAAGCAAGGCAGAGCCCAGCTCCCAGTTTCCCAGGCCTGTGCTCTTGTCACTAACATGTATTTGCCCTAGTAATCTAATCTTTCCCACTGTTAATTCTGTGCTAGTTTCTTCATTTTGTTAATAAAATCAAATGTCAGCCTTGCCGTGAGGAGAACGTATTGAAAGCTATCCTGCTATAAAGCAGCCTGTCGTGTTGTAGCTTTTATTTCATAAGAGTATCAGACAGTTTTACCTCCTAGATACCCTCTGCTCTGCGCAGATAGTTCCCCCACTTCCCAGAGAAGTTCACAGGGAAGTGAACAGAGATGTTTGCAACTTCTCTGTGTGTGCAGGTAAAGGAGAGAGGCCGAAACAGCAGTGACAGGATAGAGGAGGCTGCTTTACATCCCCTGCAAGCTTGCAGAAATGGGGAAGGTTGTGCAAAAGGCAAAGACGCGCAGATCTTGTCCCTAGGCATTATATCCATACAGTGCTTTGCGTGTGAAGAGTTTGACCTCCCCCATGAATATCAGTGAAAAAGATGCATTTGTACAAAGTTAAACAAAAATACCCCCCAATGAATGGTGACTTCATTGCCTCTTGAAGTAAAAAAATAATCTTTCTTGGACTAACATAACACCCTACAGTAGAAGAGATGGAAGATGGTGTAGACAAGTTGATGCAGGTTTTCAGTTCAGCTCCCTGCTAGGAGTAAATCCCTGTTGGACAGGCTGGATGGCATCTCCACCCTGGACCAAGGCTAACTACCCACCAGTTGGATTGAAAGAGGTGGGACTTCTTGTGCGTGTAACACACTCCAGGATGCCCCAAACCATCTTCATCTCCAGCTTAATCACAGAAAAGCAAGTTAGAGGAAGGCAATTTTCAACAAGCCCATCAGCATAAAGAGATGTACTGTCTAGACGCCTACCTAGGATTGGTACAAAATTCAGGATAAGAAGTTGAAGGAGAACTCAGCTTATAATAGAATTGTGGAGTAGCAGAAGTTCTGCGTGGATTTCAAGTGTAATTCAGCACATTTTGCCCTGCTGTGGCAGACACTTTTTTTCCTTTTTTTTTCTTGCATGTGTGTAACTCGCATCCTCCTTGGTCTTTTGCCATAAGCTTCACTCCTACAAATTTTCTTCTTTTTATTCCACTATTCAGCAAAGCAGAGACATAAAGCATTGCCAGGGATGATTTTGCAATCCCAAGGCCGATGTTCTAAGATAAGATCAGCTGTTTCAGGCAGCCCCAGTATCACAAGTTGTTTTGTTTTTTTTTTTTAATGAACACAATGCGTCTATATTGAATGCTGAAGTTTAGATTGTTCTATCCCTTGTGTAGAAGGCTCTGACAACAACAAATCATTGTATCATGGCATAGGTGATGGTGGAGCTCCAGTAATCTTTTACAACACTCTATTGACTGTCAGAATTGCTTCATCCCAGACAGTTTCCTATACTGTTAGAAGCAGAGCTTGCAAATGGCAGTAACACCTAACTTACCTCAAGATCCATGTAAATCACAAAAAGAAATGCCCTTCTAGCTCTCTCTTAAAATCCTTCACTGTAAGATAAATTAATTCTCCCTACCCATCATACTGCTTTCTTACTTTTTTCAAGTTTTGAATGTGTCCCAAGAGGATTTTTTTTTTTAATTTAATTTGAAATTTTGAATGAGAAAATAAGTGTGTCATTTAAGATAACTGGAAACATTTTTAAAAGAATGTGGTGAATTCCTACTGGATGCAACATACTCAAAACCCATGGAAAAGATTCATGTTAGTTCTTTTTAATTTTAACTACATGCAAATCATGGTTTCATTTTAGATACATGGAAATAAGTTCTCCAAGTGCTTGATTATGTATAATAGGGGCATGCTGGAGGCTAGAATGCAAGCTGTAATACACAGAAGTAATGGAAGGACTGGCATAGAAGCAGAAATTAAGATCATCTTCAGTGTTTCTGCTGTCCTTGATTAAATTATTTTTAATTTTTTTTTTAACTGTTACAAAATGCAGTGTAGTTGGGAAACTTGTTTCTAGATAAGACAACCTTCAGCAGGACAATTCATCTTAAGTAGTTTCAACACATTTTGAAAAATGCAGCAATTTTCACATGCACACAAAAAAAAAGGAAATGTAAAAGTTTAAGGTTATTTAATGCTATTTTAAAAGTTATTTAATATTCAGTTAATGTTTCTCCACCAAGCACACCAGTGAGTTTAGGTTATGGATCCCAGGTGTGCATGTATATGCACACTCATGTACAGTTAAGTTCAGTGAAAAGCTGACAAACATTGTCCAGTCTACGGAAATCTGGAAAACTGCATTTTCTGATGCTCATCATCATCATGAAAAGGATATCATTGTTCTTCACTCACAAAAATATGTTCTTACACACTGGTTTGGTAGGCAAGTGGGATTTTGAAGGCCAGCCTGATCAGGCTGTACCAGACAGGATTCCATGGCAAAGGTCATTAACATAAGCACTTAATTCTTCCACAACTATCTCTCTGTTTGCTTTTCTCTCCATGCCATAAATTGGCTTTGCCACCCCAAGTCTTCTGCTGCAGCAGCTGAACCCTTGCTCACATGTCAGTAGTTCTGCCATCACCCAGCTGCAAGTCAGCAGTAAAGGTACTGTGCTTTGTTCCACATCAAAGAAAATTTGAATGGCAAAACTCTGACATCCTTTGTACAACAGAATTCTTGGTTTTCAACCAGCCTCCTCTGGGAGACCAGGATGATCCACTTCAGCACGATTTGCCCATTAAGTGGGAGACATGCCTCCCAAAGCCTTCTTTTATGGATCAAAAGCATTTTAGAACTTTAAAAAGTGACAAGGCAAATCTCTTAATATCTCCCTGATGCAGCATCACTCCAAGGCAAAAAGTATTCCTTCAGCTGTTATTCCAAGTGATCTGTTAGGGTGTTTTTTGGGAAGGGATCTCATTGGTCAGTGCAACTCCATATAAGCTCAAGACACCCAGTGCTTAAATATTAAATAGAGAAAGCCTTCCTCAGGCAGATTGTATTATGTGGTTTATGCTCATTTTTAGCTGGTAGCCTCCAAACATTAATTCAAGAGAACGGTCCTTCCCAAAAGGGTACAGGAAGGCCGTGAATCAAAGCCCACTTGCTGCTTGCAATGCTAAGTGGTATTTCCGAATGAGATCATTGGGTAGCAGCACAGGGACTCAGCTAATTGCCCCTGTCTTCTGTAATAAAGCAACTCCCCTAATCTGGAGAGAAGCTCTCGGGCCCACAGGAGTGGCCGTTCACATTGGTCATAACTGGGTGGAAGAGGGAGGCCAGCGTAAATGTTCAGCTGTGCCATGTGAAGGCCCCATCCAATTTCACATAATAGCAGGCTGTAGAATCTGAGCAACTGAATGCTGGAAAAGCTCATTTACATTTTAAATGAACCTGCTGATGCCTTTGGGCAATCTTGATGGTTAATAGCTGTATCAGTAAAACATACCATTCTTTTTTCCCCTCTAAAACAAACAAACAAATACATCTAAGGCATCAAAGCTTGTCTTCTCTGGATAGAAGCTTTATCTCTAGTATGAGGTCTGCATTTTAAAGGTGTTCCTGGTGCTTTTAAGCACTTTTACAGTCCCTAATACAGACAGTGGCAGTAGATTATTTTTTCTTTCCTCATTAAAATCTAAAGCAAAACAGCATCACACACACACACAAAAAACGCCCTTCACAAAAATCACACACTCCTTGTCATGATCTCCACAGAGGACAACTACACTGACATCCACTTGCAGAGGAAATGCAGTTCAATGTCACAGCACTTTCCTTAATACCTCAGTAATCCCTAAAGCTACATAAAGAAGTAAATTCCACTAGTAATGGGGAGATGAGGTGACTGTTTAGCAGGTTTTCCTCCACGCAACTTGGTTTCTAAACAGGATCATTGTGAAGGGGATTTGACTACAAACAACCGTCAGCTTCATTAGCTGATGAGCGAGTGGGGCTTTGTGTGATTAAACCTTCTCTCAGAGATACCTTGGTCAGTTTACAGTGATTGCCCAGACAGTTGACTGAAGGTATTTTTGTTTGCTGTTCATCCTCATGCAGCAGATATCTTTGTAGATTGCCCTCGTCCATCTTCCACTGGCCAAATTTTCAGCCTGTAGCTTCTCTCCACAGCCCGTATCCCCTTTTGCAACTTGCTGCCATTCCTTTCAAGGGCATCTGTGTTGCAGACAAATCTCAGGGCAAAAAAGCATCAAACTACCTTCTGCTTCCTAACATAGGCCTTGGCCGTGACCAGGAGGGATTGCAGAACTGCTGAGGGAAGATAACAGAAAACTTCACATTCTGTTATTAGTCCAACTCTCATAGCAAGCTGGAGAGGAATACTTTTCTGAATGAATGATTATAGATACAGATATGGCTTCTCACAGATACGGCTGTAACTAGTCAGATGATGGTAGCTGTACGTCTTACAAAATCACCACTGTCTCCAACTCCCTCAGGAAAAAGTAGACTTAGGCAACATAACACAGATCACCTATAGGCAGACTGAATGGTATCAGATGATGGAGAAGGAATTGAAGAAAATTGTGATGTTTCCTCCGGGGACGACAAGAGTAACAGAGTACATCAAAACTGAACAGAGCAAGTGGTACAGCTCTCCAGACAATTAGATGCTTAAAAAGTAGGAAAAGGGGATGCCAGCTTGCTAGCCAGGTTATGTGTTGCCTTTGAAGGACCCCCTCAGGGCTGGTCCCAGCCATTGTGCTAGCTCTCCGCAAACCTGCTGCCATAAACATGTCCCTCCGAGCATCTGAGGGAGAAGGAAGCGTTCTGAAAGATGTTCTGAATTTCTTGTGCTGCAGTCAAAAGATTTCTCTAGCATTTAGCACTCTCAAAGGCAAATGTCAGTACAGCATTTTATCCAACAGTCACTGCAGAAGACTGAGCTGACATCCTTTTAAGTGTGTCCAAAGGCCACATACAAGCAAGCATTCTGCCTTATGGTAGAGACACACCACTGCTGTGTGCTGCTGAAATGAGAGGCTTTGGTCAGGCCGCATGACAGGAAACCGAGTGGGAAAATGTTGGCTCCAGTTTCACTTGAGCCTCCCACACCAGATGGGTTGAACATTTTAATAAGTCTTTTGAGCAGATGAGCTAAATGTTTTAGACCACATAAGTGCTGATTAGAGAGGCCTTGTGTGTGTCCTCATGCTAACATGTCAACTTTGCCAAAGCAAGAAATACAAGGTTGCTGTAGCAACAGAATTAAAATGGCAAGAGAGAAATCAGTGGAGTGTAAGGGAAGACTTTGAAAGAAGAAAACTCAAGCCTGTGTCTTCATTTCTAGTTTTCTGTAGAGATGGGCTGAAACAGAATGGGAGATCAGATGCAGATTTAAGAGGCTAAAATTGATTATACAGCAAATGATAGGTTGCTAAGAGGCAAGGACTGATGGAAGCTACATGTATGACCTAAAATGAGAGGGGTTTACAAGAGGTATTTTCCGCCAAAATATATTATTTAGTGGAGATTCCATATTGAGAACGTCACTGGAAGCCCAGAATGTGCAACCTTCAAAACCAACTTTAGCAAAGGAAATGGGGAAGTAGTCTGTTTGTTTACTGTAAAGCTCTCCCAGGGCAACAACACTGTGCAATATTTATTAGGAATAGAGGGAACACATAAATAAGTACTAATTTGTAAGATGAGGCTTAAACAATTTGCAAAAGTATGTGACAGTTACCGCTAGCTGGTACTCTGTGACTTAGAGCTTCCTTCTTTGTCCCTCTGCATCATCTGCAACATGCTCTCCCCAAGCTTCTAGCACTCTGCTAGCAGGGACTGACCCGGGCAAGACAACATCTTTGTTTTTTTTCCAATTACTACTGATCTGTAGAAGCTCTAGTACACCCACTTACGGTCATGAGGATGGTATGGCACTGGGATCCAGGCAGGAGTATTTGTGGAGGTGGATGATGAAAGAACAGAGAACAACCTATTAGTCACCCGCAAACTAGAGCCTTTGATAGGGTGTGATCTGAGAAAACAAAATCCTAGAGGAAGTAAAGGAATATAAAAATTGAAAAGAAAGGAAGTTACTGTTTTTTTCTTTGTTGTTATCTTTTTTTTGCCCTGTGGGCCAGAAACAAATGAGGGACTAAAGCCCCTCCCTCCCCCCGTTCCCCTCCCCAAGACATGAATTAAAGCCAGAAGAAACATATCAGAATGGAATTAGACCTTATGGGCCAAACTTGGCATTCAACTGGGAATTGTATACTGTCAACAGTGTTCGCTTCTGGGATTTGAGTTCTCACTGAGGCAAGAAACTAAAGACAGATCTAGAGAGGATGGGTAAACACATCTATTGGCAAGCAGTGGGATTCTGAGGGCAAAATAAAGAGAATTTCACTGGATCTCCTAAGTCACGTCTCATCTCATGGGAAACATCTCATAACTTCTCCCCCTTGAATACACAGCCTCTTCCCTTTCCACTAAGGTCAGCAGAGTTGGTGTCCCTTTTCAGAAGGGGAATTCTTCCTCAATCCTCCCTTTCTCTCTCAATTAATTTCTTGATCGGGAAAGTAGAAATCAGAGGAAATATCTGTCTTAGCTGTGGAAATGTTCTTGCAAGTATAGTATCACATGCATTTGTCAGCCTTGCTCTTAACAGCTAAAGGGAAGAAGCTTCCATCACTTTTGCTATGGCAACTACTTCATGCACTTTAGTTAAACTTCACTCGACTTCTTTTCCTCTGATGATATTCAGATGGATTTGTCCTTCCCATGCTCAAAAAGCCTACAATAGCCACTCTGAATTCTGCCTGCATGGACAGAAATTGAAGGCTAAGCCAGCCCAGCCATTTTGACAGTGCAAACTACCTAAATTAAAACATCTGCATTGTCTATACCTAGGCAAATAAATCCAAATTAATTCAATCTTACAGAGGCCGATTTGTTTATTCATTACACAGAGCGAAATTATGAGTCAATTTGTAGACACCTGGGCTGGTATCGGCCTTCTGACACTGCAATGTGAAACTGGCAGCCCACACTCAGAGCGAGCTAAGAAATCTCACTCTTCTATCTTCCAGACAAACAAAGGAGAAGGGAGGAATCAATTTGAAGGTGCCTCTTTCTTTTTTCTTTTTTTTCGGTTGGTGATGAGTCATGAAAGAACCTTCTTCAGAGTTCACCTTCTCCATCCCACTTTTGGTGCTACCTCTTTACAGATTTTTGAAGATGGGTAACTCTTCCTGCACCTGAAGCTCAAACTTGTGTGTCAACCCCATCCTCCCTATCTGTGCTAGCCCTGTGGTCTGTCTTAGAATTGTAGGATCATTTTGATTGATCTTTTAAGTCCAACCAAGCACTGCCAAGTTACCGCTAAACCATACCCCTCAGCACTACATTTACCCATCTTTTAAATACCTCCAGAGATGATGATTCCACCACTTCCCTGGGCATCCTGTTCCAATGCTTGACCACCCTTTCTGTGAAGAAATTTTTCCTAATATCCAATCTTCACCTCCCCTGGCATAACCGAGCCCTTTTTCTCTTGTCCCAAGTAACAGGTAATAAGATGAGAGATGACACATACATGCTCACTACAACCTCTTTTCAGGGAGTTGTAGAGAGCAAGGAGGTCTGCTCTCAGCGTTCTTTTTTCCAGGCTGAACAACCCCCACTCCTCACAGGACTTATGCTCCAAACCCCTTACCAGCTTTGTTGCTGTTCTCTGGACCTGCTCTACCACCTCAATGTCTTTATTGTAGTGAGGGACCCAAAACTGAACGCAGTGTTTGAAATATGTCTTCACTGGCTCTGAGTGCAGGGGCATGATATCTTCCCTAGCCTTGCTGGCCATGCTGGTCCTGATAGAGGCCAGGATGCTGTTGGCTACTTTGAGCTCATACTCAGCTGGCTCTCGACTAATACCCCATGTCCTTTTCTGCCAGGCAGCTTTCCAGCCACATTTTCCCACCTTATCTGCAAGATATTCCTAATCAGGGGATGACTACTTGTACACTGATGCCAACAGGAAAATATCCTCAAACCTTGCTGTCTTTCTGTTAGGTGTCTGTCACTCAGATTTTTACCTGATCCTTTGGAGCCATCTTACTCAGAGCAGCGTGAAAACTTATGTGGTGAAACAGGAAGAAAAATTATTTTTTCCTTTATTTTGTCAGGAAAGAGTTATAAGCCTCTGAGTTCTGCTGTCAACTTTTGAAGCACAATCTAAAAGGGGTGACGTTTCTGCCCATTCCCTTAGAGCCATCTGCATTTATTTCCTGCTTTGTTGCTAATTAGTCTGTTTGTGCTATTTATACATATGAACTGTCATAAGTCTGAATCTGATCCTAATTACTCCCCAATAAGTGGGGAGTAACCTTAGGGGAAAGAGAGGAATTCCAGGGGAGTTCAGAGGCAAGCCTAATTTCCAAAACTTTTCTTCTCTGTGAAATTCCTCCTCCCCAGAGGGATCCACTGTATCTATGAGTGCATGTAGTCAGTTTAAAATCTAGGTATCAAACTCTTCGCAGTGCTTAGATCTTATCTATTTTACTCTTCTACCTTGTCAGTACTGTGAGTCCACTCCTGCAAGGAACTTTACCTGGTAGTAAATAGATTTGCCTGGGGCAGCAGATTGCTTTGCAGCCTTTGTCCTCATGATATTTGTAAACAGAGACAGATAAACTGAGAGATAAACTCCTATGTATAGACATATACATACGCAAACCATTTCTGCAACTTTGTATTAGCGGCTTCTGAGATACTGAGATTCAGTGGCTTTGAGTCTTTAAGCAAGCAACTCTGAATTGTACAGAAATCACTGGAGACAAGAATAGTGTGTGCAGATGCTGGTGCAATTTTCTTCCACGTGACTTTGAAAGTGCTGAAGGGCTCCTGGTAATCCAGCTCTGGATTCCAAGCAGACACAGTGTCACCTAGAGGAGGAAGTATGGCCATGCACATTGAGATATAAAGGGAATATATTTTTATGAAAATAATTTTCCTGAATGAAACCAGTGTCCATACTGATGCAAAGTGTGGTTTTCCCTCATTATCTTTCTGGGTTGTGTGTGGGTGTGTGCACAGGGCATGACTTGAAGGTCTCTTGGGAAACTCCTTTGTGATAAACTATAAAGGATATCTCACTGATGTGGGTCATTTCTGTCTTTCTATTATCTCCTACTTATTTCCCTTCTCAGGAGTATGACAGGCTAACAATAACTTTTGATAGTTCAGTGCCCAGTTTGAAATGTTGTAGAAATAGCTTGGATAGCAAATTATTCCTTTGTAATTGGAGATGAGAGCCAGCAGGAGCCAGGAGGAAGATGATTGGCTTGCATTTAGGTTCTCCTTCTAAAGGCCCTACTATTTCTTTGCTTCTACTGTACAGGAAGCAGACAAGCTGTTATTTCTAGTTGTTGAGTACAATAGGGCTTGGAAGAAATGTGTTGGGTTTATATTAATCTCCTGTATGGAAAATCTTGCCAGAGTTAACTCAGTCCTGGACCCTTGCAAGACGGAACGGATAAATGAAGTATTGAGCCATTCACTGCATGGGAGGTTTTTCAATACTGCTGTAGAATAAAAGCACTGTTCTGCATGGGCATTTCAGGTAGTGCAAAACATCGTGCTGGTTTTGGCCAGCGTTTCCCTTTGTGTGTCCCTTCTGTGCAGCCTCCTCTACTTTTGGAGAGCTGATATAATTTGTCCCCAAAGATAGATACACTTATTTTATAAGGCACCTAGACCACTCTCTGGCATTTATACTTCCTAATGATAGGCATTTGGAGAACAATAAATATAGTGGTCCTGGTGTTAGCTGCTTGATTGCGTGTTAGGATTTCGTGCTGTGTAGGAGAGGAAAAGGAGGAGTAACAGTAACACAACTTTAAAATAAGCTCTGCAGTTACAGGAGTCTAAGAGCAGTTCCAAAAGGGCTGGCATGTGGGAGAGGTGGTGACACAAGCCTGGCAGCAAAGGTGATCTCAGTCCAAAGTCAATTCTGCCCAGGTCTTAGAAGATAAGCAAGATTCCATGAGCAGGAATAATTTTGCAGGAGTGATTTCTTCCAGAAGAATTGCAGCTGTCAAACTCATTTTGAGAGCATTTCTTCAGATGCAAGCAGCTGCCTCCAGGCTTTGGAAGCAGCACGTTATGTAGATATTACCTGATAGGGAAAAAATGGGTTTTAAAGACCCTTTGTTTAAAATTTTTTGTTTTAATCAAGCCCAGCAATTATAGTCAAAGCTTTCCTGGGACATCCTAGGATCACAGGAGACGTACAAAGATGACAAGAGCCACACTTGATGTAAGAACAACAATGAAGGATGTGGCACTACTGGTACAAAAAAAACCCCAAAAATAGTCAAGGATATCCCTGACAAAAACATTCAATTCAAGATCGGTGCCAGAGATTCTGTGTTACAGAGTTTCAGGATCACCATTAGCGGACACAGAAAGTCTTGAATCTGCATGAGTGGAGGAGAAACAGCAACTCAAATTTTATGCTTACCCTTTAACAGAGAGCAGGTGTCAGTTCTTTGTGCCACCAGATCTCACCTCTTTCAGATACCTGCTTTTGGCAGGCATTGAATTAATGGAATTATGTACCATAAGTGAGAGAGTGGGACATATAAGGACTTAAACAATAAGACTAAATTCTTGTAAGATCACTGGGCAATTTTATTTTTCAGATTAGAATCCACAGAATGTTTTGAAAGGTGTGGTTCAGCTCAGAGAGCATGAGTTCTTGCAAGAAGCACCTCAGGTGTTAGCTGATCAACTCCAATTTACAATTAGAGGACATGAGTAGGAGGTGTTATGGGCATTTCTTCAGCAAACAAATTTTTAAGTAGTTGAATTCATAGTAAGATTAGACATAAACTGAGACATGCTGAACACCTGCTGATCACTTGCAACTTCAGTGACATGAGGGGCAGTTTGTAGGATTTCACACCTGCTTGGATTTGATTTTCCAAAACAAAGACTGTTTTGGAATGTTGCATTAAGTATGACTCAGCTATAAAGAACATGATTTGATGATTGGTTCCTGGGAACCTGTTTTTCTGGACACTGCTTTGTGCTCTCATTTTGTAGTTGGTGGGATTCAGTCATCTACTCTATAATACTGAGACTCTACAACGCTTAGACTCCACAAGAATAGCAGACTGGACTTACAGTCTACTACATCTGGTGTATCAGTTCATTTTTCTTCAGTATCTCTACCTATCCATCTATGCCTATCCTGAATACACACTGATGGCTTGGAAGAGTCACTCTGTGCTGCCCACTGCACATAATCATAATTATGCCGGTGATTATTGAGCAATTGTGTGCGTTGGGCTACATGCAATAACTCCTGCAAGCATGCTGATGTTTTACTAACCAGCACTTTCTTATGTTAGAGTTGTTTAGAGAAAAGTAGATACCTGCAGAAGAGAAAGATGAATTGGTTCAGATTCTCCTGGTCAGAAACATCTGACTGGGATAAGCATGAGCACATCAATAAGAAGAGCTCATGAGCGTGCTTCAGTTGCCCTGATGGAGGGGGATATGCATATATTTTATAATTACATGTAATCATATTCTAGGATTGGTCTGTTCCTGTAGGATAGTAGACGCAACAACCCCCTAATGACATACTGAGGGCAAGCGAATATTGGGCTGGGAGTTATGCTTAGCATATGAGAAACTTCACATTTGGAAAAGGAAGAAAAGAAGAGAGGAGAAATCCTGTTAGGCCTTGTCCTCCACTAACACCAGACATACAGCACATCAAATCCTCTGCTTGCATGTTAATGACCACGCTCATTAAGCAGTGGATCTGATTAAACAAAAGTCACTCAGAAAGTCTGACGATGGAGGTTGTGTTCAGTTTCAAAGCAGATCAAATTAGATGGCTGGATAAGTATTTGCATACATTAACATTAACTAGACCTTTCTTTTGTAAAGACCCAGGCAACATCTTTCTGAGTGCAGCCCAGATCTTAAATTTAATCATGTTCTCACATGAGTAGTTCATTTATGTTTCTAATAGTGCAGACCTGTGGCTGCAAAGTAAAAGACAATATCACATAAAAAATCATTAACAAATATATATTAGGTAGACATAAAGTTTGATAGGCAGGTTATCCCTAATAAATCAACGTGCATGGGACAGTTAGAGCTACACTTGATGTTGCTGCCAGGCTCAGGAGACACTGAGATCTAAATCAAATGACCTACAGATTAGTCGTGTTCAGTCTCCAAAACCTGCGTGTATCTGAGTAATGTATTAATATCAGTTCTTCTATGCTTCAGAGCACGGGTTATCAGATCTTGCAGTGTCATTTCAGATTCCAGTGTTATAAAAACCTGTTGTGCCAACTCAGGTGCTATTAGGTAGCCCATATGTATAAGTAATATTTACCAGTGTTTGGTGTTCTGTTTTTGACATGCTAAACATTCAGGATTCCTAGTGAAATCTGTGGAAGCTGTATGTTTTCTGCACCCTTGAGAAGGAAAGGAGGTGTTTCTGGCATTTTCATCACAGACCACTCATCTGTGAGCAGCTGTCAGTAAGAAAATTTAACACCTTCATTCACATTGGGAATCGGACTTTCTGGTGTGTATTTCTCACAGAAAAATTAATATGAAGCACAGAGCAGGAACAAAAAGATTTGCCTTTGCTAAGGCTACTTCTTTCACTACTTCCAACATGAGAATATCTGTGTGTAATCACCATCACCCCTATTTGTGTCTGCTTAACCAGTAAATCCGTTGGAACAAATCAGTGTTTTCCTATGTAGCAATGAGTCCCCATGTGTAGCAGGATTTAAAAAGTAGCAACAAAAGAAGAAAAGGGACAAAATGCAGTCACTGGCATGTTCAGGCAGTGAAGAAGGTGAAAAAAAGTGAACAGTGATAAAGCTTTATCATTTCTTCCCTGCAGAAGAAATTCAAATGCATACTGCCCTATCAGTTTTAGGCAGACAGATGACGGATGCCCTCAGACTACAAAGGCTCAATAATATTGCATTATTATTATGACTTCTTTAGAGGGGATAACATTTCAACTATTAAAATCACTTGCTTTGTCCTGGCTTATTGTTAACGACCTACTTTATCACCATCAGTAACCCAAATAGTAATGCTCTCACTGGATATGGTAATCAAGAATCGATTTGCAGCCTGAGCTAAGCCTAGCTGCCATTACTGGAGTCTCAGTTGGTTGGAGATGAGAAGTGATTTCCAAGCTGTTCATTTATTCTTCCTCCTTTAAAAGCTGGCTAGGAACAAACCAGTATCACCTCAGTAGTACATGCCTGAATTTTTCTTACTGGAAAATGTACTTGTGTGATGCTTCTGAGATAAAACCTTATGGAAGTCCAGGGCTATGAGGATTTGCTGTCAGACTGCATGGAGCTGATCCAGTCAGTGACTTCTGACTGGCATCAAGAGCTGAGAAAACATCTTCCTGGAAGAAAAAAAAATAATTTCTTTGCACCATTACCCAATATCGAAATATACCTGTGGCTGGACTGAATGCTGGACCCCTCAGAGAGCTCAGGTTACTTGGCCATGCGTTCTTGAAGATGATGCAGCTGAAATTTGGAGCCCAACCTTTCATACAGTATTTTCACATTACACACAGTATTTGTTTCTATTATGGTCAGACAAGAGAAGTGGACTTCAGGGAAATAGGAAAGGTGGTGTTAGATGAACTGAAAATGCCCTTCTAATTATTTCCTTTTTAGCCAGCAGAAATGGATATTTGGTCTCTTGAACACAGTGTGCATTTCATTCATTTGTATGTAATTAAGCATTAACTGCTACAGTGAATTAAGCTGGAGAGAAGGAAATGTGGTTTCATTCCCTTCTGCAAAAGGGCTCAGAAGAGATTGATTGTAATGAAAACATAAAGGTCTATGGGAGGTACTTCTTTCTGGATTTTGCTAGGCATAATGCCTACAGTTGCTGTTCCTCTAAGAGAGATGCTTCCCTGGACAGCTGGTGTTAGCAGTATTAGGGAACAGCAAATTCATCCATGTGGCTGTCATCTCAGTCTCTTCTCATCTATACCACATATCCTGGCCAGCAGCAGAATGGAGGAGTTCTCTTGGCAAAGAGAGACAAGGCATAAAAAAATCCCTCCTGAAGCTGGGTTTTGACCTTTGTTTCTAATGTAAATGGAACAGAATCCAAGATTAAAGTTCCTCATGCACCTACCTACTGAACATTGCTGATTTCTCCACTGCTCCCAGAAAGATCTCTGTAGTACTTCAGTCTGGGTTTGTTCTGCACCAGAGCTAACAATCCTTACCTAGTCTGGCTTCTGGAGTGAGTCAGTGAATAACTATTCTAAGTCAGGCAGAACACCAAAACCTAACACTGTCAAGGATACGCTGTTTATTGTCGTTTTATCATGCTGCTACCAGAAGAATTGAAAAATACATTCCAGTGGAGCTAAAAAAAATAAATTTTAAAAAAAAATTAAGTGCTGATGAGGTTTCATTTGGCAGCCAGAACATTCAAACATTTTGATTGGTAAAAGGAATAGTAAGCCCACAACTAACTCTATACTAAAGTCTCAAGAAGGCTCCTGTCTAGTTAAATTATCCTTTCAGAAAAATTATTGCAGTCTACAAAAACACTAACAATGTACAGTTATGTCTTAGTCTTTCAGAAATCGCCTGACCAGACTACAAATTAGTCTGAACTCAAAGGTAACCAACAAACACACAACATCATGTGTTCTCTGAACAGTTTGAAAGAGAAGAGAACAAGGGAGATGCAACTGTCCAGAGATGATAAAGGAGGTTTTTATTGGCATGTGATCAGTGAAAATAAGCCGATAATTTAATTTATTATCCATGATACTTCAGACCAAAATTTTGCAAAACACTAGGCATTTGCAGCCTGAGATTTGAGATCTCTCTGAAGGTCCGATGCTGATGGTTACCCTTCTAACATCCAAATATTTTTTTTTCATTCCATTTCATTAGTAGGGATAGGTCTCAGCACTGAGGTTCTATCACTGCATTTTAAGAATGATAATCAATAATCATAAAACCTTAGTGGCTTCTCAGGGAACTTAACCTAACACAAAAGGGTAGTTCTGAAATCTGCTTTCAACTGTCTCCTTTCTGCTGTGCAACTCATATTATGAAAGGGAGGGTGGCTGCCTTCTGCCTTCGAATGGGAATGGAAGTCACAAATGTCTGTTTCCTGCAACAAGAGAGACGTGCTTTGAAATCTGAATGTCACAGACTTAATCCTTACAGATAATCTCCAAAGCAGCATGTTACAGATATGTCATCTGCATTCTTGACTCCAAACACCCTCTAACTTCACACCCTTCAAATACTCACATCCGCTGTCTCCATGCCCCATAGATTCATACTTAAAAGGATCTCAAGAGATCTTCTAATCCATCTGCCTGCACTGGGACTGTTTGTCCATCTTCTGAGCAGATGTTGCAAAGCTCACCAGTTTGATGTCACTGAAGACCTCAAGGGCTCTGCTCTAAAAATAAGGGAGCACAGATGCTTTCTAGGTTCTTTTAGTTTGAGTGTTTGCATTCTTCTGAAATGAACAGGGACTATTATCAGTAGCCTCTTGTCCTTATAAATGTCAGAGAGTGTAACAGTGGTTTCTACAGCAATAGAGTGAAAGAGCTTGGACAATCTCTTAGGGCAGTGAGAGTATAATTTGAACCATAACATAAAGCAGCTGAATTTCTTCCCCTATTGCAAAAGAAGGAAGGATGTTGCTACCTAGTGGTGACTAACTGTTCTATGAAATATCGTCCCATAAGTGTCAGTGGGACAGGGCAAGGACAAGACACAAAAAGCACTAGTGAAATTGGCTACAACAGAAATATTTCCCTTTATAGGATGATAGATGGAGAGGAGCCATAGTCTGAGCTGCTCCATTTGTTCCCGAAAGTCTTTATTTCACAATGTCACTAGATAGACATTTTTCAAAGCACTAAAGAAGAAAAAAGTCATTGCTCATAATTGGTCATTAAGAATTGTTACAGCTCCTTGAGTCCAGTCAGCATTTATGAGCCAATCTGTAAACACTGGCATTACTTGGTGTATTTATTACATATTAATTAGTGCATATGCATGCATTTGAGTTTGCTGAGTATCTCCTGCTGAGGATATTAGACTTCCAGAGAAGCTGCTCATCTCAGGCACAGATATCCCCCAGTAAGCAGATTCCTACTGGGAAAAGCTCATTAATTAATGAGAAGCTTTGGATTAGAATTTGAAGCTGGGCAAGGAAGTGACCAGCTAGGAGCAGCTAAATGAAAATTAAACCAGAGCGCCTCACGACAGCAGGACACAGATGCATGCTCTCCATTTCCCTGCTGACTTCTCCATTTCCATGTGAGGATATTGAGCGGAATCTGTCAGGTATCCTTTAAATTGCTTCAAAAACTCCTTGTAGTGCCTGTAAGAACAGAGGAGAGCAGGGAATTTGGCAATTCAAGGCAATGACAGTGTCAGAGGTGGCTGGAAAACACTCAGTCTTAAGACTGTGTTAGCCTGGAGACCTCAAGAAGACTTTAAGCTCCTTAATGGGAGCAGTCTTAAAGAGCATAATATCATAAACGTGTTCTCAAGAAAAGCCTTCTGCTGCACAGAACTTATATAATGCCAAGTAAGCTTTTCTGAGGGATAAAACAAAGGGAGAGTTGGCAACAAAATGGACCTACTGCAAACCACTCTGACCTGGTGGAGAATCTGCAAAGGCTGCTGAGCAGGAGGTAATGCAGGATTTACAGATACCTATCACAAAGAAAGCTGTAGATCTGTACAAAACAATGCACTGGACACTGTTCTAGACTGGGAGTACAGTGATCTATCCTCAGCCTTGGTTTAGGAAGACAAGTGTCGTACAATTCGGAGATGTTCTGAAAGCTCTTCAGAGACCCTGCTAAGCCTCCTAGGACTGGATAAAGTTTTATGTATGTCCCACGGTCATGTAATATTCTTAGCAGTTATCGACTTCCTTAGATGACTGCTGGGAGAAGACAGTTGTCACCTTGTTCTCGTCTGTACTCTAGCTTTTTTAAGAAGAAAATTTAAGTCTCAGAGGTTTCTGTCAGACCCATTGCTTTTGTCTCTCATCTTGGAACCACAGCTTTCATGAGCACAGCAGGAAGATGCAGATTTCCCTGTGGGGCCCCTGTGAGCGTATCTATATCAGCACATTGAAGACTACTCTTGTTCAGCTCGGAAGCACGACCTGGCATCTTCTTGAACTGCAAGCAAACATCTCAAATGGTGAGTTAAGGGTTTTCCTCTGTTACGGACTCATTGTTCCAGTTGGGCAGTGCATTACATACACTTGAGTACAGTGTCATCTCAGTATTTTGTCTTGAATCAGACACATGGGTATTACCTCTGCCTACAGTGAAACCTCACATCAGACTTAGCCATTGCCTAATGAGTTTTCAGCTTAAACAGACAAGACAGATAAGGGGTAGGGAAAAGACTGCTTTTCCTCCTATATTCCTATATTCATTCTGTCAGACAGAAAAAAGAAAACCTTGACTGACCTAAAAACCCATCAACTCTAATACCGGACTGAGAGAGACTAGGACATTGGTGTCAGTGTAGCTTTTGTGAATGGGGATAGCAGTTGGCGAGGTCTGGGATGGCCTCTAGTGGCCAGTGGCAGCTGGAGGAAAGAAATGCAGCTTTTCTGGAAAGAGGTAGATAACAGCTTCCCTAAGCATTGCTTTGGTTTCCTACAGAGAGAAGTCTGGAGAGTTCCAGATCTTTTTGTCTGTTGTTAAATTCAGCATACAGTTGCCATTACAGGCCCCACCAAGAGCCTGATCATTCACAGCGTGAATCCTATATTGCATCACGGAGTAAAGCAAAGTACTTGCCATTCCTGAAAGAAGAAGGAGAGAAATAATGTTCCTACATTACAGTAGAAGCTGTAAAGCAGATCTGAAAGTACTCTGGTGCCAGGCTTCTCCGGGTAGTTTGAGTTTAGTAGGTGCACAGGCACTGAGCTCTGGCTCAGTGTGTGAACACCTCTCCAGTTTAAGGATCAAATAGTGAACAGGCAGGGAGTCTGAAATAAGGCATCATCACTAAACAAGGAGGATCTTGGTCACACACATGAATTTAAGTTAAAGGGAAGCTCATTGTACAACTTGGGTCACAACAGTATGCTTCACCTGACTGACTCAGGAGAACAGATTTAGCCTCAGTTCATTTTTTAAAAGTTGTATAATCAACGCAAGTTGCCAGGTATTGAGAAACACTGTAAAATTCAGCTGGTGGCTCTGTCTGAGACGAAAGTGATGAAGAACTCTAGTGTTACATTCCCTAATAACAGAAGATATAGTTGCAGTCTGAAGAAGCCAACACTTATCTCTCACCCAAAGTGCTTAAAAATTAGTTCAACTTGAAGTAAATGTTCCAGTCAATTTGTTTTTCCACTCTTCAACCTGCTTTGTTAGTAATGACAAGGGCAATAGAAAAAATATATTGACAGAACTGTATCTGCAGAATACAGAGCAAAACCTGCCTGTGCTCACGGGGAAGACTATTACTGATTTCTACAAGGATGTTTCTCAAAATGCTTTATAAGGCATCAGCAAGTCTTTAATTTAACTGTATGCCATTATTACATGCTGAGTGTGGTTTATTATTGTACTAATAAACCATAAAGAAGACTCTATAACTTCATTACCACAGTCAATTGCCATGTGCAATGTTAATTTGCCAACAGATCATTAATTGCCAGTACTCGCTGAAATGTAGACATAAAGCAAAACTATTGGGCAGAGTTTCTTTTCCAGATTCTGTTCTGCTGATGGCAGTAAGAGTGAGCACACAGAGAAATAGCTGTGTGTTGCCAGTAGAAAGGCTTATGTCTCCACTGAACCCAATGGAGAAGGAAACCACAGAGGTTTCCAATCCCTGCAGTTCTCCACTGAGCTCTTTGCACAGTGAAGGTAATTTCCTAAAAAAGCTAAATGTATCCTGACCTGAACCCTTAAAAATGCATGTTTTGCACTAACCTAGGATTTTACATATGGAACCAGTTCGGGAAGTATCATTTTTCCATAGAGGAAAATCAAATCAAAATACCTCATTGGGCTGAAGTAGCCTCTTCAATAAAGTGATAAGCTGTGTTGCTGTATTGCTTCATTTTGTACGTAGAGTTGTTTCTGAGTCCTCTTTGGGCTCTGTAATGGGCAGCAGCACAAGCATTATATAGCTGTATGTTACAAACTCTGTGGTTGGTAAACAACACCTTGCTCATCAGCAGATAGAAAAGTTTATGTGCATTGAAGAAGCTGCTAGAACAAGAAAATTCAGCTTAATGTTGGGAGAAATAAAAGATGTTTCCGTCAGTCAAGCAAAGAAAAATAGAACACTTGAATTTTGGAAGAGTGAAAATACCAAAACACCCACAGAAATTTCTGACCCTGTGAGAAGTTCATCTTTTGTCTGATTCACAATGAACCTAAACAATGGAATTTTATCTGGGGATGAAATTCCAAGTTGCACTCTGATGAATCAGTGGACTTGTGCCAGTTCTGGAGTAAAGTATAATGGTCCTAAGGCTGCATGTGGTGTAGATCTCTCTTTTAATGATACCATTAGAACAGGGAAATTTTAAGTGCTTACTTTCCTTAGAGGTATAACCCCACTCCTTTCAGATGCAAGATGGGGTATATTAAGCTTCACAGGAGATGATTATTTAAATTCCGAACTAAATTGCTGGCACATTAACATCCTTTTGCAAAGGTTGTCTTACATTTTATTACCCAATACAAAAATCTGAAGAGCTATAATTATAAGGTGATAAAAAATTCCTGCCACAGTCAATGTGGGATATTCCTGTAGTTATACACTGCAGAGGATTAATACAGTGGGACTTGATACTGTAAGACAGAGACGTATCGTGCAGCCCACACCATTCAGATATGGCCTTGATTCTCGTCCTGGTGAAAGAGTTGATGTCTAATTGGGAAGTTTCTATGGCTCTGATGACAAGGTGGTAATTTAACACCATGGTCAGCTCTACCCTGAAGCATGTTTCCAATTAGTAAGAATAAAGCATGGGGAAAAATACAAGCGAGAGCGCGCTTGAAATTTTAAGGGCATTAATTGCCTCCCAGCTGTCAGGGTAGTAATTAAATTCAGCTTGTTGACTTCAGCTTTGTTGCGATTATGTGAAATTAATCTTCAAACACACTGAAAGTTTCCATTGCTGTTCATTTTAGTGCTGAAACCAGCAAATCCCAAACAATATGCAGAGAAGCATTGGCATGCATCTGGCAGTTATCCAACAAGAAATGTCAACTTGGAGAAATGTGACAAAACTTTTTTCCCGATTTGCTTTTGTGCAATATATTTTTCCTTGTGTATTTCTCTGACCAGTCCAGGATGATGTCCACCTCTCTGGAAAAGCAGAAACTTAACTGACAATCTTTAAAAGAGGTCACAAAAGTCCAATTGCAATACTTCTCCCACTCCTTAGGCTCAAGCTGGATTAGATGTAAAGGATTACTTGGAAATTTCAGCTTTCAAAGAACAAATCCGTCCTGCTTGTTAACTTTCGATTAGCACTGTCAACCTCCCTGTGCTATGAATCACACACAATTGAAAGGAGTTTCTGCCCCAGAAAGCTAGAAGTCAAACTCCCTTCTTGATATGCAAATACATTACCTGACTTGTGCATATGTGTCAAAAATTCATGCATCAATGTAGTCACTGGAAGCTTGTTATTAACATCCACTAGTACGCTAAGCCCTTTTAATATGTGAGACATGCATAAATACATTAATGTATTTTACATCCCTACTTTCAAAAAAATGTCATTTTTCTATGAATATGTAAATTACCTTGTAACTGCACTTACTATATTAATTAAGTGATGTTCACTCTTAAGCAGTGATGTTTCAAGGAGTAATTGATTGGGTGGACTCATATCTAGGCAGAAACAATGTTTATTATCTCTGCTTGCTGCTTTTAGCTGCTATGCTTTGCCTAAGAATTAGATCAAATTGGCAGGATGATTTAGATTCTTCTGCTAATTTTTTATGTCATCTTTGAGAAGCTGGCTATCTCATTAATCACAACTTGCAGTGAGGATAGCCCACTATGCAGAGGATGACATAATCAGGTACCACATGGTACACAAGATCTATGTGGAGAAAAGGGGCACCAAAAAGGGGGAAGGAGTAGCAGAAGTCAGTAGTGCTTTCCTCCCAAATGTGGGCACCTGGCTAATATTGCTGGGTTACATCCACAGAACAACATACTACAGGTTAACTGAATGCCATAACCTTCTGGGTAGAGATCAGTGCTCCCTTATACTTGCTTTAACAATAGAGCATCTCCACAGAGGCTGCCTTTTCCCTTACCTTTGGCACAAGTAGTTAGCACAAGAGAAATGGGATGAAGTAGTTTATGGTGTTGATTTTCCTACATCTTGGGTTCCCACGGCAATATTTACTGCTAATTGCCTGGCCACTTCCAAATGAGGACAATCACTAGTCCCAGAGTTGTTGCACCCTGTGAGATAGACCTGAAAGCAGTGTGTCACACGGTGGTGAGCATTAGGAAACACTGGGATCTGGATGGGTCCTCTCTGACTGCCCAGAAACTTTGCTAGGGCAAATTGCTCTGTGGTAGAATTGACTGACAGCTCTATTGTGCTCTTATCTGGATATGTATCCCCAGTTTTCTGTAGCACCTATCTGATTCTCTGGCTGGTCAAAGAAGGGTACAGTCAATATCTGCCTCTTTGTGCTGTTCACAAAGTCTTTTTAGGATTGCTTTGGGGATAACTATTTGACTTCAATCTGGATGACAGCGAACCTGCCTTCAAGAGCTACGTTCAGCCCTGGTTTTCCATGTTACAACATATAACCTCTGTTCTTTGCCTCTAATATGGGATATACTGTACAAAAAAATGTCAACTGATAGAGGGCAGAGCTCATTTTTTCAGACCTTGTGTTACAAGGAAAGGGTTTGCACATGAAGCCAGCTACTGGATGCCAACCCTGGCTGTTGAGGTGGCCAATTGTCAGAACCCCGAACCTGCTTTTGGAATAGTTTGTTTTCCTGAATCTTACTACGTATTGCCTTATAGTCTAATTTTGGAGAAGCCCCAGTACAAACTGAAAAGCCCTGGTATATTTTTACCCTCCTGGCAACCCAGAATTCTTATGAGCTGAGAATCAGCCACGATGAATTTCAATGCCATTGGCTATACGCCTGGTAGGCATCCGTGGCAGCCTCAAGCCACATGCTTGTGTTCTAGCCGAGGGCAGCTCTTGGCCTTGCTGTTTGTCAGCTTCCCCACTCCAGGGAAGAGCGATGAGGGATTCCTGCCAATATGTGTAGGACATGAGTCTCCACCAGCAGAAAGAGCTGGATCTGGTATCTCAGATAAATCTTCTTTACTTTGTTGAATGCATCATTCCGAAGTTTAGTGTGGATTTCAAAGGGAAATCCATATCTTATCCATATATTATTGAGCAGAACCAGATCTCTAGGTAAGCCTCTAGGAGAGAGATGATAGTAAACTACTAGAACTTTGGGACTTTTAGTTAAAGTCCCTGTATGTCAGAAGATCAGGTGTGTTCTGTCAGGTCATTCAGATCTGGCTCCTGTCCCAGAAAATTTTAGATGTTTAACTAAGGTATTGAGAAAGCCTAATTGATGTGTATTCTCTTTACAACCTGCGGGTAGGAAGAAGCCTTTGAAAACAAAGTTTAGCCCACTTAAGGTATGCTATGAGGATAATTGCAATAGAAATTGTGGGGCACTGGGGTGCAGAGTGAGGATTCTGAGGGGGAAGACATGCCACTGGAAATTTCATTATGTTCTGAAATAAATGCTTTTTCCAGTTCCTGGAGTTCATTGTACCAATTCCTGCTGAGACCCTGATTAGCAGAGCTTGCCACAGGCATTTGAATGATTTTGACTCATCTTTTGGGATACCTAAGAAAAGAAACTGCAGACTTGGGGTGCAACCTAACTTCTAATTTTGTAACCAAAGCTGATTTACCCTTGTTTCTCATATCATTTCGCTATTCTCAGTTGAAAGTCCTCCAGTAGGCGCAGCTACCACAGGAATTTCCTTGGATTATACGTCTAAAAACTCATAATTATCGCACTAACAAGCTTTTTGTCCACCCTTGAAGTCTAGCCTTCCAGCTCAGTGGAGGAATGCAGCCATAGGCTGGGGTTTGCAGTAAGACAGGTTATCCCACAAAGTGGATGTATGCTCTTATTAAACCCTAATGATAGTGTCTGAGTCTGGGGAGACCGCAGTCCCCTGCCACCCCCCTCCAAATTCTCACGTCCTTGAGCCCGACAAGGAGGCTGCGGCCCCAGTGTCAGCGCAGCGCAGGCATGAGCAGCTGCCTGTTTTTTCCCTCCTGGAGCTGACAGGCTCTGCACTGCGGATATATCCTGGGATCTTTTGGTTGCTGCTGTTCTTAAATACAGCTTCCCCCTTACAATGCTTTTTCTGCCTTTCTCATTAGAAAACAGGAGAATCACTGACCCTAAATTTAACCCTAATCTTAACTCTTTAACCCCAATTTCTTTCTGAACTATTTATTTCTGACTTTTCGATTATTTTTTGAGCAGCGCTGACAGGCAATAGTTCTGGAATAGTGAAATGTCTTGCAACCATGGTAACGCAATGCACTCATTGGAAAGTTTTCTGATACTAGAAGAATTAGTTTACCACAACTTTGTACGTAAGGTTTCCTATGAGATTCCCAAGCTCACCACGTTATTTAAAAGCAGAGAAATCACGACTGATCAGGTAACATTTCAGAGAATTACTCTGACATGCTACACAGCATTTGGCCCTGGAGCACACGGCAGGAACAAGCCCAAAGGAAACTGCTTATTAAAGCTACTGAGCTGGAAAAATTGGAAGTATCGTCATTAAAGGGTACTTTTGTTCTATTTCATTGTAGAGCTCCCTTGCTTCAGATACAGCCTTTAATTTTGCATCAATCTGTTTTGATTTGTAAAGAGAAACAGAAGCCCTACCACCGACAACAACAAGCAATTCCTTTCCTCTTTTCACCTTGTCACCTTTTGCTCCCAGTGGGAACGGATTCCTGCTTGCTGAAATCACCGCTACCTCCACTCTAAATATTACCCATAGTTTACCCCTCTTCCCATTATCTCTTTTTATTCCCTGAATTTATATCTAATCTTAATCTTTTTCTTCTGTAGTATGCCGAATGAAAGTCTCCTGAGTGCATGAAAAATGGTGACTGTAATGCATGAACAAAAATTAATAAAGCCAGAAGAGAACATGAAATCAATAATCTAATTCTGACAGCTTTCTTTGTCTCTGTGACCAGGCTGTAAGGATGTACTAGTGTTTCCTTCTGTTTAAAATTAATTGAACTATTTTATCATATCAGATAAGATTGCACTCTTTGTGCTATTGAAGTGATAATTATGACATGATAATTACAGTCTGTGGACTGCATGATTCTGTGAATGAGTCAGCACAGGCAATTAGTTTGTGACAGCAACTTTATGTGAATGTGTCCCTACAGACGGGAGCTGCAGGATAGTCTAGCTGCTTATTATCTCTGTTCCTCAGCCTTCCTTGCTCACAGGAGGATAGTTTTTGTTGTTGTTGTTGTGGTGGTGGTGGTAGTAGTGGTTTTTGGGGGGGACATTGTGGTTTTAGTTTTGATTTTTTTTCAGTTTGGGCAATCCATTTGGATAAACATAACGATTGCAGGAATCGAAGACAGAAAAGACAGAAACGGTACCAGTCTATGAGGTTGTGGATTCTGAGCTCTATGATGATTTCCTTTGAGAAATTCTGTTTGTTGCTGGAAGGATATGGGCTCCCCATGCCTGCTGCACCTTAGCATGACTCTGTTAAAATTGATCACCCTTGGAGTTTTTTTAATTATCTGTCACTGCAATATCCTGCTGACAACTCCATGCTTCTCTGAGCTAACTGAAAAGTCTCTAGAATGTCCTGGAAGAAGGAAGACAAACTACTTGTTGAGAGAGAAAGCTATAAGCATCAAAAGTTGCAGAAGAATTGTTTGATTTTGGCAAACTCAAAGCACAAGGGTATTTTATCCCAAGACATTTAGACCCTGAGCAAGGAGACAAGACACAGATAGAGATATATGTAGATATAGAAATAGTGGAACAATTTTGAGAGACATGAGAGAGTGCAGTCTCACAGCAGGGAGTAGAGTTTTTAGGTTATTTGCTTTCAGAGGGAAGGTAAAGAAGGATGAGAGTGTTTAATTTCTCGGTACAGTTTTGCCATGTGATCTCAGACAAAAGAGGAATACTCAGAACAAGTCAGTAATGCATTGCAGTAAATAATACACAAGGCAACATACTGAAAAATGGAGGGAAAACAAAACATGGAACAGCTGCTTACTAAGTGAATGTCATCCATCCTGTAAGCTGATGAGACAGTGGAAGAAACAGTATATGATAGTGCAATTAATGATGATGCATGTCAGCATGATCTAAAAGAGACAGTTTAGGGCCACCTTTCCTAACTTTGCAGAGTTTAATTTTGCATCTGTAATTTTCTTTATGTTTATAATTGTATCTTAGCTGTATTATTCATTAATCACAATGTTTATTTCTATTCTGGTTCCACCTTAGGCATGCAAGTATGAATGTCATAAGATCAGGCCAGATACAAGGCAGCTGAAACAGAGAGGACATATTTTTATTCCTCGAACATCGTTGTACGTTACCATCTGTGAAATTTCACTAAAGGTGTCATTCCCTCATTCTAGATCCTTAGTAGATGTGATGAGCTGCAAGAGAACTGTCAGCAAGAAGGATTTGTATATAACATATTGCCTCCTGATAAAAGGAACCAACACGCATCAACACATGTACAACATGTCGCCGGTAGGTCTAGGTTTGGAGTTCAACAGACAGATGCTCTGCTCATATCTGCAATGCTTGGTTGAATTCTGTATACGCTAAGTGAGAATGTGATTCACAGAGATTCACAGGCTTGTCCCAAGGCTTGTGGGAGATCTTCCGGGAGAGAAGATGAGGTGTCCTGTATAGTTCAAAGCAAAGGCATTTTTATTTATTGGGAAAGACCGTGTTGGTTTGCGAATAACCCTGCGCTGCGTTTATGCCTTGCAGGTGAAAATCAAAGCGGAAAGACTGTCACATGCAGCCTAAGGGACACCCAACAGAGCTCCTCCTGAACATGTAGTACCTGGCCTAAGCCCCAAACTCAGTCTTAAGAATAGTGCAAAGATCAAGGTAATTTTATTTTTTTTTTTCCTACAAGGAATTAAATTATTTACTGTTCCTTTGCCCTCTTCATGTAGCTGCAGTACCATGTATAAAAAATCCTCTTCTCCCCTCAGTGACACACAGAGAAAATTGCTGGTCGTGCTAACCAGACGCATCTTCTGTAGCACTTACCTGTTCACTTCCTTAACTTGGTATGAATATTGAAAATTGCTGTCTCTGACACTCTGCTTGTTAACAGGTTTCAACCTGTAAAAGAATCCAAAGTACCATACATAAATTCCTAAACATTAAAATTCTCATTCTCTGCCAAAAATAATATTTCTAGCTTTCCAGTTCCTTCCCTTGAACAAAGAAAGGAACAAATAGAAAAACAGTACAGCCAGAGAAATGTTGGCTTGAAAGGACCTCTGGTGGTCAGTGATTCAAACTCCTATTTGGAGTAGGAATATCATCAGTGAAGCCAAGAAAGCTCTTACAAAGCAGAGATGCTTCCCACTTGTATTTTATAATTTCGCATGCTCATTCACTTTATTAAATAAGACAATTTTCTGTGTTACTGGGGAAACCATAGCCTAGAAACAGAGTGCAGTGGTACAGGTCTTGGCAGAGGAGCTCTGAGATATGAATTGTGGTGCACCGGGTGCAGAAAGCTGAGGTTCATCTCATCCCAGCTCTCCATCTGATTGGAGTCAGTAGAAAGGAGCAGACGCTCAGGTGCATGGCTGTGACTGGAGTCTGCCAGCCACTCGGAGCTGCTTTATGCCAGTGTTCCACAACATGAACATAAGGGGTGGAGATCCAGTATGTGTCCCTCATATCTGATTCTGTGGGATGTGTTTAGAAGGTCACAATAAATAGGGCAATAGTCCCATTGAAGAAGAGGCTTTACTCTGTCATAAGACAGCTTATGAAGACAGATTCATTCATACTTATGAAACTCTATGGCTGTCTTTAGTGTGCCTGTTTAGATGATGTTGAAGAGGTGATTGACAGTAGGTAAACTTTTATGGTTATTCCCAGCACAGAATAATGGCCCTGATAGTGGCAAAAACTTGAAATAAGTGAGGAGAATAAAATTAGCATTCACCTGCATGTACACATTTTTGAGAGTAACAGTAGTGCTAAAAACATGGCAGTATCGATATGTGAATCAAAACGTCTACACATAGGGGTAATGTTTAATAAAGCAACTGATACAAGTGGAGAAAAATAAATTTAAAACAATAATCCTCACAAATAAGCAATACAGTTCAAATTAAGTATAGTGTGTGGTTATTGCTCTGAGTTTAACAAAATCCAGCCTGTAACTTTGACCCAAGTTCCCCAGTTCTTCTCATTATGAGTTAAGGAAAACAGGACATATGGCCACAATGATGCCCTGCATGATGTTGCTGGAGAACCAGTGAAATAATCTGAGCTTGCTTTGTGCTCGTTGAATAGCAATTTTTTTAACAATTTACCCTACAATGACATCTGGTGGTTGTTTTTCTCTGACAGGAAGTTCTTGCAGAAGTATACTACCAAGAGTTGCCTGTGGGTGAATCTTCCCATGACAACTGGGGTTCTGCTTCTGGGGGGCAGTGCAAATGTATTAGCAAGACTGAGCATTTTTTCAGTTAATAAACAGCAGAGACTCCCTCCTTGGGGCCAGTCACTGTGGCTAATTGTCTTATTGTGAATGATTTTATGGTAGAGTATCCAGCAGAGAAACCCTTGCTGCAACTGGAAGAGATACTGGTTCATTCTGAGAGAAGACACTGTTTGGCCTGATGATACACTGCAATTTGTCAGAGATCTGCCTACACATTTCAGGCAGCAGAAGTTATGAGCACACTCAGGAGCGGGCTCATGCTTCTCTCACCAAGCATCACTGTGTTGGGATGCTCAGTGTTCTGAGGAGAGTGGTCCCTGGGCTCGTAAGCCATGCAATGGCAGCTGGGGCAAGAACATCCAAAGGCTGATTCACAGACAGCCCACAACATAGCCCTGAAAGACAGAGAAGGTATAAATGATCTTCAGTTGTTTCTTTCCTGGAACTGACTGGAGAAAACTGCCTCCCAGACTCTGTTCCCAGCTGAAGCAAGATGCCTGGCCAGGTGTTGGCAATACTCAACACATCTGACCTGAGACAGCCTGCAGGGTAGACTGGGTGCTTTCCCTCACTACCTCGGTGCTGCTTAGATCCTCATGGCCAGAGTGTGCCCTGTGGTCTTGGAATGTTTGTGCAAGTCCAGGTGGATGCTTCAGAGCCTGTGGCTAGCACAGGTGATCTCCTGGCCACCAGATGGAACCCAAGGCATGCCTTTCCTCTCAATATCTCACTGCCAGCGGCTCCTTTGAAAACTTGCAGGCAAGTCAAGTACTCCTTTTTGGTAGATTTTACCCTGGTGGGATTTTTTGTACCAGACAGGCTGGATGGGATAACTGCTGTCCTGTTGAAGGAGCCACCAGGTCAATAACACAAGGGGTAATTGCCCAAGAGAAAGCATTCCTAGACGGCAGCAAGACGTGGAGTTTTAAAATTGATTTCTCAAAACAGATACTTTAAGAGCAGACTGTGAGTACAAGGTGGGTGCAGTGTGGAAGGAGCAACACCAATTGTTTTCGTGGACTTTGGTACATCTTAAAGTAATGTTGGAACCGTAACAGTTAAACCCTGGCAGCCATCGGTGTCAAATAACTACATCACTTCTTGGGGAAAATAGCAGAGAACTGTTAAGTTTGGCCTGTAAAGGTCAAAAAGTCAGGATCCATATATCCTGGGCAGGATTTCTGTTTAATACTCAACATATTCAAGCCCAGTATTATTAATAATTCAAATTCAATATTGTTTCAGTTTGACTTCAAACTAAATGCTTTGCTGTGATATTTTCTCACTAGAACCTCAAAGAGTTTTGCTTTGGAAGTTTAGCAGTTAATGCTGTAAAGTGCTAATGATCACTAGTACTGGCTACAAAATTATTTTTCTCACTTCAGAAATTTTGTGAAAAAATTGGAGGATTTTGAATAATACGTACTTTTATAAAAGACTAAACAGAATTGCATTGGTTTGCTTGTTGTGGTTTGTTTTTTATTTTTCCCTGTGGCCTATTGAAAACTTGGGGGAAATGGGAGATAAATAGATACCTTTCAACATTTCTCCTAGGGACAAGAAAGATCTCCTCCTTACTCAGAGTAGGATGAGGATACAAACAGCTGTTGCTGTTTATGCTCTAGGATTGTGCAGGCTCCCCTCAGAGAAGGTATATGCACAGAAGCTCATACATTTGGGACCCCTATAGCTCTGCTGCTGCTGCTACAGCTCTTTTTCCTTTGCTTCCCTGCCAGGTCCAGCAATTATGTGCTTTCTTAGTCTTCCCCCCAGAGATGAAGCCCAAAGTCAGCTCATGAGTATCATAGATGGTTAATACTCTACGCCTTGTTGACTCACACATCAAAAATAATTTCATAATATCTTTGTACTCCTTAACCTACTGTTTCTTCGCATTACTGGCAATGAAAGTACATCTGTGGAGACCACAGCTGAAAGCCCTGGCTGCTCAGGATGCACTGTGGGTTCACTGCTTAGTATCTCAAAATCTTTATAATCTTTATGTACTTAACTGTAATGTTTGGTCTTGTTCATTTGCAGTTGTTTCTTGCCACTTGAGGTTATCAGGATCTGAACACATTTTTTTCATGGCTTAACATCCTAAATGTGTAAACATCTTGCACCATGATGCATCAGATACCATAACCCAGCTCTCCAGGCTGTCTGCTGGTTGGAGATTGGAGCTCTAGGATCTTTCACTGGCAAATGCTACAGTGTTTTGCTTCAACATCAATAGCTGTGAGTCTGGTTTTCTTATGCTTTTTGTTTAAAAAAAAATGTTCCAAAGCCATACCCTCCATAAAAAGGTTACGCAAATTGAAATATTTCCTTTCCAGTCCAGTGAAATGTTTTTAATTGTTCTAAAATTTGATCAGAGTGTGTTTTCATTTTTCTTGAAAGGGAGTTGCTTGAACTGTTCTCCTCTCCTCTTGAAGCAAAGATACGTCTTGACACTAGATGGATTGGAATGTGTGTTCATCTGCCCCACTTCTCTCACAGGTAGTTTCTCATGTGTATCATTTCACTCCCTGGGGCTCGTTGCTTGAAAAACATTTTTAAGAAACCATTCTACTACTTTTCAAATAATGTCCAAAAAGAAGAGAGTAGTGGTCAAAGGTTTTAGCAGGAATGGTGGGAAACAACCTGAAAACACAGACAACACTAGACTGCTGCAGGAGGGAAAAAAACCTAGAAGTAACCCCCACCAGTCCAGGCAATCATTTTTTTCCCTTTGGGTTAAGTATATTTACACTTTCCCCTACTTTTGTTGAGCCAATCTAGACCAGCTGAGCTACCTGCTGTGGTCACTCACCCTCTGCAATCAGCTAAATGAGGTTTTGTGGAAAATGGAGATTTATTTCAGCTGCTTTGTGAATGCAATACCTAAACTCAACACGCCTGCACAAAACCTGAGCACCAGCCTCTCTGCCTTTCTGCATCGCTCATCCTACCTGTATTCTCACTTCAGCAGCAACATGAAATTAATGCACAGCCCTAAAATGGGGAGGGGGAATGTTTCCTTAGAACTTATGAATGACCCCAGTGCAGTCTCGGGTTTATGACAAAAAGACATTGAATAACTTATTTCCATTTTCCTAGGACAAAATACTTCAAATATTTTTCCACCAGAAACTTTTGAGCCTTTGGGAAAATTTTAAAAATATTTCTTCTAAGAAATAGAGTTTACTTTGCTGCTAAAACATTTGTTGGTACGTGCTAATATTGCCTTCCTAAGAAAGACCTGGGCTGGGAAAATTTAGCTTTAAAGACAAATGTCTCTTTGCTATCAATTAAACAAGGGAAAAAAGCCTGTAAGGTTCCTGAACAGGGGAAGTGTCTAATTGTGTTCAAGTCAGAAATGGCCATGAAGGAGCACCTCTAAAGCACAGATTTTCAGCTTTAGAAGAGCAAAATAATAGTCTGGTTGAAGGCTCTGAAAAAGAAGCAAATTAACCTTCGATGTGGGTGTGAGAAAAGAGAAATTTGCGTGTGGCCTTAGACGGTCAGGATTGGATCCGTTATTACCAGATCCCTAAGAGTGAACTGAATCTGCCAAGATGTCCACCTCCCAAAGGTTGTTTTATTTCTTTTTGGAAAGGAAAAGGAAGATCACCATCTCAGGAAGATGTGAGAAGTGAACTGCTCTAAGAAAATGTCCTCTGTGTTGAGCTACTGACTCGAGGAAAAGATGACCTGTTCTGCTGGAGCTGATATTTAGCTTTTAGTTCCCACTCTTCATTTTTAAATCTATAAAATCAGAAAATATGAAAAACCTCTTTTTGTTGTCATTTCTAGTGAAAAAAAAAAGAATATTTCAATTTGAATTTCAAAAGAAAAAAAAATATGCTTGTACCACCTTGTGAAGCAATGATCCCTGGGTAATTGTCAGTCTGTCAGTTTGCATGCAGTGAGAAGAGTAGCCAGATTAATGCAATTACACTTTCAGCGAGACACACTATATGGTTTAGCTCTAATGGTAGATGTTCATCTTTGCGATAGCACAGTGTTTGTTAGCAGTACAGGCAATAACCTGCGCTATGTTGCATGGGTACATCTGGGGGTGTTGTACTTGATAAAGAAATTCTGCTCACTTTGTACCGACTCTGAATCACCACAGCTTTACACTATATTGTTTGCATTCTGTCAGAAGTACCACAGATTGATCAGGAACCTACTGAGGTTGGAAGCCTTGAGTTTCCAATTCATACATGTAGCGCTAAGAGAATTTTCTTTGGATTCAGTGCAGCAATTTGGCACAACAGCAAACTACTGGGAGAAGATGATTTGCTGATACAAAAAGTCTGACTTCACAGCAGCAGCCCAACTAATATTTCCTGAAAACACTAGTGCACTATAAACAGACTCATTGCATTGGCTGTAGGGCACTGCCTCATCTGGAAACACCCATTTCACAGTTGTTACACAATTAACAGATATATTACCAAATAGCTCTCAGTCTGGAATATTTAACTTTTTTTTTTTTTCTTCCAAATACAGTTTTCTTTATTAAACTTGGTGCAATGTGTTTTAAATTACATGGTGCCTCCCAGGATGGAAAGGGTACCCTAAAAGCTGTTAGATCTACATTCCTCTCTACACCACAAGCATCTCTGTCTTGCTTTTTCTCCCCCCTGTTGTGAGCAATCACTGTGTGCACCTGGGAGGCCTCAGCTGGCCAGATTTACAGTCTGTTTCAACCAGAGTGATTCAGGGCAGTCTGCTCATTAGCTCTTAATTTCTCTTTTGCTTGCCCAAGGCTTGCTCTGGTGTAATTCCAGCAGCAGTGATGCAGTCGGTCCCCAGTGTGGTAGTGCACTGGACCACAGCCCCCAGCCCTGTTGTTCCCAGCCCCGCTCATCAGGGCTGAGTCATTCCTTGAACTTTATTTCTGTAGTTTTTTCCAGCATCAAACTTCGATTTGCTTATAAAATAATTAATTTAGATGCAACTTAAGGCACATTTTATTTTCATCTGAAGATAGTCAGGGAAAAATCATATATTTTTTTGCTGCTATTCATCCTGGAGGACTTCAGTTCTCTGAGGAAGTTAATACATGGGAATGTCAGTAGAATATAACCAAAGACTGAGGCAGCGTGGCTCTGGGAAAGCTGTCTTGCCTAAAGATTTTGATAGCAGACCTAGGCAGGAATTTACATATTTTTTCAGCTCTAAAGATAGTTGGTGGTGGTCCCCAAATTTTCTAGTTTTTTTTTTTGTTGGTGGTGGTGGTTTGTTTTGGTTTTTGTTTTGTTTTGGGTTGGTTTTTTTTGTTGCATCACTGATAAAAATAACCACTGATATGTCCTCCTCACTGGTATGTCCACTTTCTGCCCAAGCAAAGGATGAACCGGAGGGTAGACATCCACTGTGCCCAGTCCATCCCATGATCTCCAAGTAGACTGTGAAAATGGCCAATGTTACCTTACGGGGCAATTAACAACTTCCTACTGAATCCTAGATGTTAGTCATTGCCATCACAAAAGGCTCTTTCTTTCTGGATTTTTCCATTGTAATAAACAGCTGTTCAGGAAACCCTATGGCTCATTAGCTCTCCCAGGACAAGGGTAGTTCTCATTTTGTTACGAGTGTACATCCAGTCTTTATTCTCAGGACTTTCAACAGTGTTTGATGAATGACCTGAATAGAGCCAGCTGAGTGAAAATCAGACAAAAATAACCCAGGGATTTCTGACCAGTTTTGTTGGTTGTAGTGGTTGAGGTAGGTTTGAGGGATGGGTTCAGATCACTTGGATTTGAGTTGCTTTCTGTGCTGTCCTACCAAATGAAGTCACCATCAAGTGAGAGAGAACACATAAACCCCAAGGTTATCAGTGGTTGTAACTAGATCAGATCAATAAAAAGAACTAATAGATTTTTCTTTCTGTTTTTCTCTTTTAAGCCATCACTTTTCAGACTTTCTGGCAATCTAGAAATTCCAAGATAAATCAGTTGCTTGATAAGATTGTCATTTCAGCACAAGAAGACCAGTTCTATGCTTTACCCATACCTTCTCTGCATCAGAAAGTTTTGTTGTGAAACTCAGAATCCTTTAACCTGTTAGCTATACAACACATTGAGCTCATACGATGCCATAGTTAATATTTAGACATGGAAGTATATCCATAAACTATTTAAAAAAAAAAAATCCACTACTGAAGTTACAATGTTTTCTTCTCTAATATTGCTGTCCACAGAAGGTCTTCTGAAATATTATTAATACTTTAATTGAGAGTGCATATAACTGCCCTCTGTTAATACATCAGGAAGTGATTAGCAAGGAACAGTTTCTAAATTGCAATAATTACAGAAGAGCTATTAACAGCTAAAGGCTATGAAAATGATAGAGATTTGGGAAAGTTAAGCTATAATGTAAGGTTGACAGAAATTGATTATTTTCTTCTACAAAAGAAAAGTGATAGGGAAAGTCTGATAAGCCTCCAACTCCATGAAAAGTTGGGGTTTTTTTCTACATGGGTAGTGATCTATGCTTCACCACATTCACAAATGTGGGGTTAAATATGAATACAAAGATTTTAAAAAAAAAATACAAACCACAACTGTAATGTCAAGGGATGTTTGGGATTCTCCGGCATTGGAGGTTTTGAAGAATAATTAAATGTTCCAATTATTCCTGATTCCTGCTTTTGCTTTAGGTCAGGGGGTGAGACTAAAACATATTTTGAGGCTAATGTGTCTGTTGCAGGATATGAATAAATTCAGGCTGAACTGAGATAAGTCAAGCCCTTTGAGAAGTGATGTTGTGGAATAGGTGTCTAGAGGGGTACTGCATCAGCAGATAAAGGAGTTTGCAAGGCAAGGCTGCTTGCTGTGAAAACATGGGATGCATGAGGACTAGACACCTGTTAAAAGAAGCCAGCGAAGGACCTGCCAACCTATCAACTGAACTAATTATATTAATAATGTTGGCCTAAGTGCTAGGTAAACTTTTTGCTTCATTTTTTTTCTGGACAGATATGTCTCTATAGATCTTTTTATACAGTATTTCCTACTTGGATTTGGTAACAGAAATACTTCTGTTGCTTTTAGCTTAATGTGTCTAGAGTGTTAATTGAGTGCTCACACCCGAATTCCTGTCCTGAGATCTAGTAACACAGGGCTCTGAGGAAAAAAGAAACTTCTGCCCTGTAGCAAGGACGTGGGAAGTGCAGATGCATCCCAGACTTTTGCAAAAGGTTTGTGACAATGTGTAATTGTGTTTTGGTGCAAAATAGACCCAGCGGCTTTTGAAAAATGTTCAGAGAAACGAAATCTCTCTGGTAGGTGGCTGAGCAAGTAGCAAATTGCAAAGATTTGAAATTATTAAGGATTTATGAAATTTAATACACCGGACAATTTACCAAGGCAACAATATTGACATTTTTCTAGCATATTAGCTTTGCTGGAAGATATCAAACTGATGACCTTCATTTCTGATCTTCTCTACTTATCCACAGAGTGAAGATGGCAGTCACTGTAGCTGTGCAGGTTCTCTCATATGTAACTGCCAGCACATTTATACTGTCCCACAGAAATGAAGCTACTGATATGGCTTCATTTGCACTGGCTTTCTTTGTTTGTTTGTTTGTTCATTTAAACATTTTTCTTTTGCTGTCACAATGGGGAGCAGTAGAGAATGTACCCTGTAGGACAAGTTAATTATGTTGTCAGCTGAAATTACTAATCATCTTCTACCTTTTCCAAATTAGTTAACCAATGCTTGGCAATAGAGCCTTCCTGCTCATACAGCCTGTTGTCTGACCGTGATCACAGACAAAACCTGTGGAGAATTGTGCTCTGCAGTTTCCTGAGGGAGCTCAGGTCTTGACAGTTTGCCAGCTGTGTCACATCTCACAGCAGAAGATGGTGTGAATATTCATCTGTGGAACTTGCAGAAATAACCATGAAGGAACCAAGCCTGCGTTTCCCAAAAACAAGATACGCACTTTTGCTCTAGAATCCAATTTGACCTTCTTTTTGAGGCTTTGTCTTTCTCTTCCTGTAGAATAGGAACAGGTGTGAGAAATGAGAAATATTTGGGAGCTAAATACTAAGTAAATATTGCTGATTTGTAAGATGATCTACTTCATTCCCACTCACCCCTCATTCAGAGATTAAAGTTAGTCCTGCTATATTTAAATATAAGTTTGTGTGTGGAATAAAAGCATCAGAAAAGACTGGCATTTTACAGAGTATACTATTTAAATGGCTTTCTGTGCTTGGATTATTTTACAATATATTCCCTGTGTAACCTGATCTCTACCTTACCCAGTCTAGTTTTTACAATAAAAATAATGAACTGAATCATGCCTACTCCTGCTGCACTGGTCACTATGGAAGGAAAAGGTCATTGTTGATTTTCTTGAAACAAACTAAAACCTACCCCAAAGAGGTCAAGTGGTATATTTGAAGAGAGCTTAACGCACTGATAATAGAGTGAGGCAACTGGAATGAAAGACCATTGAAATGCACTTAACCAACTCAAATTAAGTGGTGTAAATGTTCCTAGGAAAGCTTTAATTTTCTGTGGTGTGTGGGATACAAATTAATTGGAGGAGCCCCTGGCTACCATGTTAAAATAATCTGGCAGTGCAATCACTTCAGAGCAACCAGTCTCAATAAATAAATCTACAGATATCCCATGAAGTGAATACGAAATCATGTGTCTGTTGAATCAGAAATAAAAGAACAACTCCTAAACTCCAATTCTAAAATCTCTCCTCCCGCCAGTAATTATTAGATGCTACATGAAGGTGAAAAGTTCCTTGAATGCAGATCATTGCAATTTGTCATGCATGCAAACATGATGCTTTATCAAAAGTTCTTATGAAATGCAACAAAAGCACATATGACTCACTTTTAAATAAGATAAATCACCACAACCATTTTTTTATTGGTTACAGCTACCTGGATGATAAACTGAGATGACTCATCTTTAACTAAAGAATTGCAACGTTATGAATTTTTCTAACGTAGGTTGAGCACCTCGCTAACAATTTTTCAGAATCATACAAAAATTATTTCCCCTCATAAAAGTAATCATCAAGAACCCAAAAAACCTGTGGTATTCCATCCAAAAAGAGTAGCTCCAAAAAAAGACTAGCTAGTGTAAGCTGCACTCTACTAGATCTGTGTCCTTCCCACCCCAACCCCCCCCCCACACACACTCCCCTCCCCAATTCACCTTTCACATGATGTAAGCCCAGCTCTTCCCATGAATCCTGACAGAAATAACCTCTGTGGGCCAGTTGTGTACTGGAGCCATGGGTGAACAGGCGATGTACTCATGGACAGCAAAACAGGTAACAAAAGCCATCTGCTTTTTCCTCCAGTGGGACCAATAACTCTCTTCTGTTCAGTTGCTAATTCTCTCAAACATGAGATCTCAATTACCTTTTCAGACTCTGAAATGTGGTTGAAATCAATGAATTCAAATTAACTGGGGTGGAAATAGACAGTAGGTGACAAATTCATTTCCGTATTGAATCCAAGCTAAAATATGCAACTGTGTAATTATTCAATATGTTAATAGCATTTAAACATTAGAATACCAATGCTTGACATTTCCATCCCTGGTTCTCTAATGGCAGGAAAAAAATGGGAATTTTTTTGCCTGGCTGGGACACAGGGGAGCAGGCAGGCAGTGCCACCTCCCTCAACAGCACCCATGTGCTCCCTCATTTTGCAAAAAGAAAGGGAGATGGTTTGTGCAACCATCCCAGCGAAATTCTATATGCCCCAAGACAGTGAGTTGTTAAATAAATATCAGAAATAATCTTTATTTTGTAGGAAGTCAGAATGCAACAAGGGTTTTGTATACATTTATTGATCAGACAAAGGCACATGGATGATAGGGAAGGCATGGATGACAAGAGAGCTTCACAGGTACTCCGTGACTGCCACTGCTGGGCTGGCTTCAGATAAACTAATCCATGAATAATTCAATTTCTTCCACCTCGCTGCAATGAAACAGTCATTTGCTGAGTTTCCCTTGCCGAGAAATTACTTGAAGCCACTAAGCTGTCAAGCAATATGCAATTGAAGAAGGGATTTGGGGGGTTAGCACTGGCCAGATCAATACTGTCATATTTGAACAGCAGCTGAAGTTATTGTTTGATGGCACAGAGAACCAATTTGGGAGAATTATCTGCCTGTTAGAGTTCGGGCCCTGTCTTCATCTCATTTTATGACATTTCCCCATGGTCTGTCCCTCTGAGGAAACAAATAATTATTCTGGGAGTTTGTTTATGGTGCTATTCTCTCAATACGAATTCACAAGACTGAACTTCATTACCAGAGATTTTATGAATGTTTTGAGTTGATTACTTAGACTCACCTAGCCAGAAAAATCAGAGGGCCAAGTGTGTAATTAACATCCTTATTTCCTGCCTTTTCTGATGTCACTGCTAAAAACTGCTGGAATACTTTTCTTATCAGACTGTAATCTTTGTTTAATTTCCTTCTTTTTTTCTTCTCCTTGTCTCTATAATTAGATGTTAATTTTGAGGGTGGGAGTTGACTAATATTTGTAATGACAACTGGTAGTCATGAATTTTTTTTTGGACATTTTATATGAAAAAACATTTTAGATTGGTCAAGAAAGTACTTCCAAAGTCCTGCTGTTTATAGGGATGTGCACTGGACATGTCATTTAGGGACATGTTGGAAAACTGGACTAATATCCAGAATGTCAGTCCCAAAAAACTCTGCTCCTTGATTGGTAGGAAAGAGTCATAACCAGCAAAGCAAATCCTCCATCAGCAGCATGTGCTGAAGGTTGCTCAATCTGTGCATATACAGTAAAACCTTCATTCCTGCAAAACATCAACATGCGGGCATGTGCAAACAAATTTAGGTAGCCAAAGGCATCTGAGATGTTGTAGCATGTCCTCCAGCATTCTTTAGGAAAATCCACATGCCCGCCTAGTGGCCTCAGAGCCTGCAACTTGCGCTGATATTATGCTGATGAGTGCTGTACTGACAATTGTGCGGATGTTTGAAATGAGCCCCATTTCCTTCTGATTGCACAAATGTGCTATTTCACAAACGCCTCCTGCAAAATGGCCCCATTTTGAAATACCGGATGATGCGCTGTCTGCTAAGTGGCCCAAATAGCAGCCACGTATCCTACCAAGCAATTGACAACTTGGAAATACATCCCACAAATGGTGGTAGAGCAGGCAACCTTACTCCGTGTAAAAGAGCAGGGTCCTGAGGAACTGGGTGGTTCCTACTACTAACTGGACTCCTAGGCATGGCTTTCTTTGTGCTACCTTCTTCCTATTATGACCAGTCCATGTATTGCTCCTTCTTGCATTTTAAATGGTCACAAAGTGGTAGAATTGAAGTTGTGCCCCAAAATCTAAGTAAAATATCACTTTGTTCAGACAAAATTAAAGACTTGAAGAGAAACTGTGGCGTTGTTGCTTTTTTTTTTTTTTTCATAAGAAGAAAGACAGTCTCTTTTTCTGGCATCAATTGGGGTGGGAAAGTGAGACCTGCATTCTTGTAAATCATTAGGAGAGCAAGTATTTGCAATGTTTGCTCTCACAGGGTCTGTAGAGCGTACAGCCTCACACTGGTAGCTCATTCAGAGAAACTCGTGTCTGAGCAATGGGATTTTCCAGGCCCTAGTTTTATGGTTATAGAAAGATTATCTTCTGATAGAAATATTAACTTTTGTTTATCACATTGTCTCCACCAGATGGAGAAATTCACTAAACAGTAATAGTCCTTATTTATAGGATTGTATGAGATTGAGGCACTGTTCCTAAGAGTATTTTCTGCAATAAGAAACTAGTGGATCTTGGAGATAAAGTGCAAGGATTTAATTTCCAAAAAGCTCTCACATTTCCTCATCTCTTTATGTGCAGCACAATTAATTTATTTTTTTTCTATTTTCCCCAGTAAAGTCAGGCGATCCTTTCCTTACACAAAGCTGAGGAGCCACTAAATTAGTCAATGTCGACTCAGGATGGGTTGGCATTTTGCCTCTTCAAATCTTCATTGTGGCAATTCCACCACTTTTCCTGGGAAACTGTCTCAGGGCTTGCCATTCTCCCTTCTGGGATATTGCCTTGAGATACTAAACAGTGGTAGGAATGAAAAGACATGGACGCTGTTTCTAATTGGAGTTTAAATTAATTAATTACCTTTATTTCTCTACCATGACAGAAGGTTATTACTATCTCTAGATAGTGCTGAATTTCTAATAGGCTGTTTCTGTTCACCACCTACTTTCTGCTTATCTTTAAATAATAACATCAGTGCCTTTTTCAGAATTCAACCACTTTGCCATTAAGTAGTAAACAAACTACTTCTGCTCTGGGCATGCTGATCTGCATTTCCAAGACACATCAATAATAAAAGCTACATGCATTCTTCTGTCAAAGATATTAAATTATGGAAGAAATCTGCACAAAAATAAGTGAGAGATGAGTGCTCAGAAGGTGAGGAGAAGGTCAGCTCTGGAGGAAGAAGGGTTGGAATATTGTTTTTTAGCAATGAAGGATCAACATCTTTTGTCCTTAAGCTCCACTTTCATGGTATCATAATATATCATAATACATGAATTGTTAGTTCCAGTTCCCTTGGGTTTATAGCATGTTTGCACGCACGCACACATATATATCAGGAAAGGCTAGTGGGAGATGGATAACGGTGTTAGTATAGCAAATGGACTTAATACACTTTGTATGGCAGGCGTTATTTGATTCTTAGCAACACCTGAGACAAAGACACTGTGGAAATGTCAAGAAAACATCCAGAAAAAAAGTTACTTAGGAATGGACAACTTCAGAGTGGTGAGACACTTCACTGCTGCAGATTTCACTAACTGGAAAGTTGGCAAAGGACTGCAGCAGTACAGGCAAAACCCAGCTGACCTCCTGTGCCTGCAGTGCAGGAAGAGCCTTCCAGACATTTCCTCCCTGCAATGATGCTGGATATCCTGCGTTGAGACATGGAAGTACGTAGGCACATTATGGTGGTAGGATCCTAGGAAGATTTCTGTTTTGGTCCAGAAAATGGAAAAAAGCAGCAAAGGGAAATCAAGACATCAAGACTGTAAGTTCAATTAGTAAGACAAATGATGCCAGAGGTGCACAGCAGATGCACCAAAGGATGGAAGAGGTAATGACGTTTATGCAGCTCTATGACTCCATTAGGAGGACAGTTTCCTGCAATATTTCTGGTTAATAATGGTTGGTGAAAAAAACAATTGCCATCCTCTTCAACACACGCACACACAGAAGCTGGAGTGCTTTTTGCCTTTACCTCTGTATCACAACTGGCTTTCATAGCAGATTGATAATGCTTGCTTCAAATACCGTAAAGCTGAGCTTTTCATCTCTGCTCCTAACTGATCACCTGCTCTTCTATCAGGACTTTCTGAATTCTAATGATTCAGTTTAGGTAGTTTAGCCAGGATTCTTTTTCAAATTATTACCTCTGTGTTCTTCTTCCACCATTCATTCTATGATTTTCCCATCCTTACCTGTTTATTGGTCCTAAGTGCATCTCTGTAATAGGATATTTACTAATATTCTGTGCAGCATGCTTCATTCTGGTGACTCTCTCTTTTGTAAGTGCAGTCCTGTGGCTAACATTTCGAGAACACAGCTAAGTAATTTGTGATTTTTCATTTTGGTTTGGTTTTCATTTTGGGATGAGGTTTTTGGTCATTTTTGCTATAATAAGGAGATAACTAGATTCATTAAAACAAGGTACTTGTCATTCCTGTCAGAAGAAAAGCAGGAGTAATCAGCTTCTGAACACAGTTATATGCAAAACCAAATCAGTCTGCAGAAGTTTGGGGTTTTATCATTTTCCTTTTGCTGGGCTTCTCTTGCTAGGTTTCTCTTTCTGGCTCTAGAAATCTTCATCCTGAACTATACAGAGAAAAGATCTGGTCCCCAGAAGGGTCTTAATTACGAACCTAGCTTTGATGTAAGCATCTTGAAGCATGTGCAAGTATATTTTCATGAACTGGCCTTTTATTTTCCTGTTACATTCAAGCTGTGATGATGACTGTTTATAAAAATGGGAGAAGCTGTGCTGAATTATATATATAAATACCAGGTATTAGTACAATATTTCATTGCTTGAACTAAATTTCCAAGTAAAATTAGTGAAATATATTTCTAAATATGAAAAGAAAAATTAATGCATGTAATATTTTGGTCTCTGTGCAAATCAGCTGTATATCAGATGCCATTGAATTTGTGTTTTCTTTAAACCACCTAACTTTAGCTTTACAGAAAAGTTTACATTTTCCCTCTTCAAGCTGCAGCAGTTTCATTGCTGAAGGTATATTTCTGAACTATCGTACTCTATCAACAAAATTAGGAGATAATTTTTATCTGCAGCTCAGTTAGTCATTTCAAAATTAATCCAAACAATCCCATTTTTGTCATTATGTAATCACATGTGGTTCTTAAAAGTTCCTCTTTAGGGCATTTTCAGCATACAAGAGAAATAAATAACACAATCTAGGGAGGCAAAGAGGCAGCTGGGAACCATAAACATTGCATTCTTATAGAAGTTGAATTACTGACCCATTTTCCAGCCCTAGGCAAGTCACAGAAGTTTTTACATTTAATTTGTCATTATTAATGGCCTTTGTTTGTCATATAAGGCAGAAGAAAGGAGTTCTTTGGGAAAAAAAAAATCAAAGCTATCTCTGTTTTGTGTATTTGCTCATGCTCTGTGGGTATGTAACCTCACCAGAATTTCCTTGAATCTTAGCTACTTCCTGAAATAAATTTCAGGTCTTGAGAAGAGATGCTCCTCTACCACATGAATATTTCAGGGTCAGTTTTTACTTAAAACAAAGACTATGTAAATGCTACCTTGGGAAAACCTGAAGCACATGTGAGTGAGTACTAGGTTATGGATAGGGACTCACTCATTACGATGGTGAATCCTGGCCAGGCTAAAACCCTTGCTCTGACGACTCCAGATCAAATGTCTGAATCTGTTCACCAGCGAAAGAGTTGGAGTGCCAGATTTTCAGTTACTTTGCAATTAACATCAAAAATGTGCAGGAACAGGGAACTGAACCTGATGCCACACACGCTGGGGTAACACCCAGAGCACTGAGCTGTGGACATTTCTTGGAAAGGAGCAAAGTCCTTCAGTGTGCTTCTTAGAAACACACCCTGAAGCAGAGAAATATTTTCCTAATGAGTGTTTAAAATGAATGCCTTCACAGGAAAGGTTTTGACTTCAACAACTTCACAATTTCAGGTGACAGTTCTCTTTCCATTCAAAAAAAATACTGGTTGAATAAATTATGTAGTTAAGTCTAATGCCTTCCGCATCCCTTCCCTTTCCCTCACTAGTGTGGGATAGTGTGATGTCCCCAGTTACTACATATACAAACCTGCAAATTTATTCAAAAATCTTTATCCATCAAAAATCCCACTGAGCTGGAAAATTCCATTAAGAGGGAAAGATTTGCATTTACCTGTCTTCACGCAGCATAAGGGACTATTGCTTTTTATTCCCTGCACTGAATAAGCTTAAGACCACAGTTTTAAGTGGTAGACAATTTGCTTAAAATACTACTTTTTGAAACGTCTGTGCTTAAAATGCTATTTCCAAAATCCTTAAAATTGATTGTTTGTATTGAACGAAAGATGGGCAGATAGATAAATTCCCAGAAAATTTCACACATCTTCTCACTCACTTAAAAATGCAACAGAAAAGCAGACAGTAAATAAGAGACATTGATTTGCTTTCAAACAACACCAATACTTTGATCTTTATAGAATAATACAAAAGCTTTAAAAACAAGCATCAGAAGCATGAGTTATATTTTGTTCTTTCAGATTTTAGACTAATATGATTTGCAGGATCGATCACATTATCTATGTATTTATTTTTTTCATAGATTTAATGACTTATTTCATCGTAGTTGAGAACTAGGATAAATCATGTACAAGGAAATAAATCGCCATATATACAGTTTCAGAGCTGCTTTTTATAGAGAGACAATATACACATGTATGAGAGCGCGTATATAGAAGTTCAGAATGTTTAATTTACGTCGTTAACAGTTTAACAGGTTATCTCTGAATCGAGCCCTGCCTTTCCTGCCCTCTCTTCTGTGCATAATTGAGGCCTTGCCTCACAGCTTGTCTGTTTTGCATGAAAATGAAGTGTCTGATGATGCACCCCTTAAAAGCTTGTCTGCTCTGTATGTAAATGTGATCTTGCCTACCTAAAGTCTCCGGTTCCTATTTGCAAAGGTGACTGGGGATCTTTTCACACGTCAGCTGCACACATCACCAATCTGAGAACAAGAAAATTGATGGCGATTAGAGTTTGTCAGAATTTGGGGCTCATTGGAAGTACTAACGCTGGAAGGCTTGTTTTCTTTCTCTTAGGAGGAATAGCTTTTGCTGAGTGAAAGCCATCTAAAATTCCAATAGCTTTACAATAGAACTTAATTTTGTATATATTAAAAGAGCTATTCCAAGTTAACACTGGGTTATTGAAAACAGCTCTTCCCTGGGTAATACTTTCAGTGCTGCTCTTGTCTTCTTGATTAAATGAAGAAAGACTTAGTGTTATTTTTCCAGTTCAATTTCTAATCAGTAGTAATTGTACTTATTTTAAAAGGTTAGAAAATTCATAACTGCCATGTTATGTCTGGCTGTATTTGACCCATTCTTAAAAAAAGCGTATCAAGTAGTACTTATGACAGACCTCAAGATAATACAGAAATATTTAAACTAATATAAATTAAAAAAACATAACAATATTTTGATATTAAACCCTTTGTTTTGACATTTCGAAAGCAGATGAAATTTTACTCCCAGAAGTTTTCTGGAGGCGAGTAATTTCATCAAAAACAGTAGTATCTCATGAGGCATGAAACCCCCAGGTTTTCATCAAAACATTATTTCCCAAAAGAAAACTGTTTTAACCACGAACTTATTACTAGAGTTGATTCCTACCAAGAATTTCATTATTTAACTTCCATGCATCCATTTGTGAGCTTAAGATAGGGTCACAAGTGACAGGACCAAGTAGTTCAACATTAATTGTCCAAGGAGAGGATCAGGAGCAGACAGAGTTTCCATGCTGCCAGGAAGGTTTGGCAAGAGAAAAGCAGAGGAATACAAAACAGGTAGAAGAAGATGTCATCATTTTCAATGTTCATCACAATGAAAAAAAGATTAAATATTACCCATGTTTGATCTCACCCTGCTCAGGATTCACACAGGCATGCAGCAAGCCATGGCAACGTGTTCACCGGCAAGTGGGACTTGTATTCACTGAGGTTGATGTTATCCACAAAAAAGGGGCAGTGCCCAGTCGACTCTCATTATCATTCTGCTGAAGCTAGTAATGAAAAACAGCTCTGATGGGCTGTATTATATGCCCCATATCTGGGGATCCTTCCCCATCAAGAGGGGGAAAGGAAATCGGTCTTTACTGCTCTTTTGTGATACGCAGGTTCATTTGCCTGAGTTGCTTCAGGTCACTTCGTTGCTTTCTTTATTCTGAGTGTTCCAGCATAGATTAAAGTGCTTCTGAACTCAGTAACAAAGCTTTGACATTAAAGTGGAAGGGCAGAAACATTTTTTTTTGCCCAGCGATCTGGGTAAACAGCTATTCAAGATTAATGTGTGTACTGTCAGAAAATAAGGTGGTTTCAAAAGCTCATTCAGCTGTTCGGTTCTTTGGAGTTGGGTGTAGGTTTTGTTTCATTTTGCTCTACAGGAGGTGCTTTCACATGCCTCTCTGATATTTAGCTTTTTGTGCTTCGAATTTGGGCAATTTCTATTTGAATGATGCAGTGCATGTGCTTTAACATGCTCAAGGCAATACCTCTTAGCAGTAAAATAACACTATTCAAATGAGCTTTTTTGATTAAACAGCAGTTAATTTTCAGCCTGGTCTTTTGGGCCCACTTTTCATCTTACTGTTGACTTCAGATCTCAGAAGTCTAGCTGCAACAGAACAATGCATCAGCTTCTTTTCTACAACATGGAAACTACACATTTTCCTATTTTCACTCTTTAATGTGAAGATACAGTAAGGGAACACCTTCAATGGCCTGTATTTAAAAATGCCAAGAGCAGTTAGAAAAATCACCCACTTCAGCATAAAAATGTGTAGCGTCTGAAGAAAAAGTCTTCAAGTTAATGTGTGCAAAATCTGGTAGTGATCTAAAACTTTTCAAAATCTCATGCAGCAGACTCAAATGCACTTTAAAGTACTCCAGGGCCCTTGACATTATTGCAATTGTTGTCAGAGAAAAACATGATGCCTCTTAAAGCAGAATATGCGTAATGCTCCTAAAAGGGTCGAAAGGAAGACAACATCTCTTCTGGAAAGAGACAAAAATACTTCATGATCTTCCTCCAATGGGTTGCTTGTACAGCACAGGGCCAAATGCCAAAAAGTTTAAATCACTACAATTTTTGTAGGACTTTATTCTTCCTCTGTATCTCTCTGGGAGAGAGGGACAATCTTGCTTCGAAGGGCTGGGCTATTCGTATCTATAAAGCACTTGAAAAATCTCTTCTTTTATAGCAATGCAAGGGTAGATGTGCTCAGGAAGATGAGCTTTCCCCCCACTGAGCACAGCCTTTTTCACACTGCAAAGCACCATCTACATTGCACTGTAGAATGCTTTTGAAAAAAAAATCACTGGCAAAATGCATAGGCCTTGATTCTCACATCTTGAAGACAAAATCATGGCCTGTTACTCTTCATCTGAAAAGTAGCTATTTAGCACAGTGCCAGAGTGTGAGCAGCTTGATCACCCTAACAAGTCTCCTTTTCGTCTGTGAATAAATGTTTCTCAAAAGGGACTGGAAAGGTGCAGATTACTGCCCTGTGTTCTGGTTTAAACCTTTTTCCAGCTAGCCAGCGAAGAGTTGATCTTCTGCTATTTTCTGTCTGACTATTAGGTATCATTTAAACCTTGTACCTTCTCAAATAGGAGCAAATTCTCTGGTTTTCCATTAGCTTGAAGGCACATACAGTGTTGTCAGCGTGGCTGATCATCTTCCCCATTCCAGGGATGCAATAAAACTATTAGCAAATACGAGATGCAGAAAGTATACCTGCAAGTCTTCCCTTTCCCTTCTGTTTTGTGTTAAATCCTTTGCATGTCAGCTCTGAGACTTCAATTCAAATGGCCATTGTGTAAGACCATGCATTTCAAAAGATGGTGATTGCCAACCAGGAGAAAGCAATCACAGCATCATCTGATGAAATGAAGGGCCACTCCCACGATGTTGGAGGGTCTGATAGTTGCAGGACATCCTAAAGTTTTAGGAGACTTAACTGACCCACACTGCAGCAATGCAAGGGCAGCCAGGGAGGCCTGGAGTGAGAAGCCTGGAAACCTTCAGTTCTAACCCTGGAGTTCTTTTATACCTCGAGGAAAAAGTCCTGGCATTTATTAGTGTGAGGAGACTATCCAGTACCAACTCACCATGCATTGCATCCTCCAGGAAAAGTCAAGGTAGATATTTAGGCAGGACATTCTCAGTACTGGGAAAATTTGTCTTTCTCCTCTGATACTGTTGTATAAACTTAGGACTGAAGCTATTTACAGCCTTTAAGATTCGAAGTCTGACAAGTACCAGAGAGATTTAGGCTCCCAGACACCTCATAAATCTGGACCACGGATACCGTTTCCTTTCTTTTCTGGGATGACTGAGTAATTTCTAACAGCAGAAGAGAGAATAATGAATAACAATGTGGGACTAATCATGTTTATACATAGTGTTTTCTTGGAAATAGCAATGCTAAAGAGCCATTACTCAAAGTTTAGAGGTAAGGGCTTCCACACAGAGGAATGCTGGAAAGACAGACAAGTGCATACTAAAGTAAAGCTGCATGGGAAGCCGCTGTGTTGAAAAGGACCTTGGGGTGTTGGTAGATAGCAATCTGAATGTGAGTCAGCCATGTGCCTGGGAGCAACATCATCCTGGGATGTGTTAACAGAAGCATAGCCACGACACTGAGGAAGGTCTTTATTCTCTTTATCAGCACTCTTTAGCCTATGCCTAGAATACTGCATCCAACTCTGGTTCACCATTCACAGGAATGACACTGATAAACTGGAGCAAGTTTAGAAGAAGTCACCAAGATATTTGGGGATGAAGTACTTGCCATATGAAGACATGCTTAGAGAAATGATCTAGTTTCACCTGGGGAAGAGAAGCCTTCAGGGGACCTCGTGGCAGCCTCTGTAGCACCTAGGAGGATGTCACCCCATGGTCCACCCTGTGGTCTGACTCTATAGCAGACCCTGCTCTAAACAGGAGGTTGGACTAAAGGCTTCCAGAGATCCCTTCCAGCCTGCATTAGCCTGTGATTTTATGACCCTATTTTTTCACAACTTACTTGTTTCTTCCTCTCTTTCTGTATTCCTTCTTCTTCATCTCTGTCTTCACCTTCATGTATGTTTTTCATTTGGTGTATTCTGTCCATTTCCCCATCTAAAGTTCATTTAGTCCTTTTTTACTTTCAATCCCCAATGTTTCTTCATTTATCTTCCTAACAGGTTATTGTTTCAAGGTTGTCAGGTCTTCTCCTCCTCCATTTTATTTCCCTCCTCTGTCCTGCCAGCCATCATTAAGCTTTTCTTGTTTCAAGCAACATTAATCTTTATCCATTGATATTTAAATAGAATTGAGAGACAAAGCATCAGGCTTCTAGTTCTGTTTTACTTACCTAATCTATTTCTGATGTAATTTCAGAGTTAATATTACTACCCATTTAAATACAGCTTGCTATATTGAGGAAACAACAACTTGACTCAGATTTGAGTCATTTCTCTCTGATGCAGAAATTTGTTTTATTAAAGGTATCATAGAATGTGTTCAGATGTTCGTCAATAAGAGATATGTTTAGCACTTCGTGCAATCAGAGCAAATCAAGAGTTCCAGGTCAGCTCAGGTCTAATTGTGGATTAGAGTTTGCAAATGAGTAGGTAGTGAAAGTGGACTAAGCCAAATTTGTACAGCCACTGTACAAATTAGCATTGGAGAAGAATAAAGAGAGACTCGCTGTGGCCTCCATGGTATAAGGAAATGTCCAAATAGCATCTTCTTGGGTCTGAAACGAAGATGTAACAGCCTTCATTCCCTTGTCTGTTTGTAGGGGTCTGTGTGGGAGCCTCCTGAGCCTCATACTCATCTTCAGTTTCAGCAAGGGGAATAAGCTTTCCAAACTGGCAGACTGATCTAAATCCTGTTGGACAAAAACCGAGATAGTAAAACCCCTGAATCCAGAATTACCAGGTCACAGGAGTGCTCAGACCACCTAATCCCTACACCCCAGTCCTGCATAGATCTGTTCTCATTGCATGGGGACTCCTCCTCGTCCTGCTCCTCTGCTCCATGGCTGGGTAATTTTACTTTATTTTGCAACTCTGGCTGCGATCGTCTTCACTACTGAGTGGGCTGCAAATCATAAAAATGTCTTTGAGGTGTACATCACAATTTGAAACAACCTTCTTAATAAGTTGATCCAGTTTGCTTTGCATGTCTGAGGCTTCTTAGGTTATTTGAGAACTGGTAAATTACCCCTGTGGCCTGTATCTTTTTCATCACCGTTTTGTCTAGAGCTTTCTTTTTCTCGCTAACTTTGTAGCAGGAGACATTCAAAAGATCAGTGCCATCCCTCACTGCATTTAACTAAACTAAGATATGACTCCTGGGGATAGTCTAATGGGGAAAAGAGCAGGAAGAGAACATCATCTGCCAGCATATTAATGTTCCAAACTATGCACATCCTTCTTCATAAAGATGGTTTCATTAATTCCAAGTCAAAGAATATTGATTCTCAATGTGACACAAAGACAAGTGATCACTGTAATCCAACTTACAAAGCAATCTAAACAGCAACTGAGACAGGAGGGAATGGGAGCTCTTGACAAATGTTCTTACCAGTCATCCTTATGAGCAGTAGAATAATACTTTTACTGGAGCCAAGAAAATTTAAACCTGCATAGATAATTTAAACAAGTCTTTTCTGAAATCAGAAGAAAACAAAAAAAAAATCTGTCTAATTTCCAGTTTCTGAAATTGCATGTGTAAGCAACTTTGAACAAACTGTTCCACAGAGAATAAACTAACACATCGCTGCATTTCTGGGGTAAACAGAGAGTGTACATAGTTTTCCAAGAGAAGCAAAACTTTTCAAATAAGCTTTAGTATTCTTACAGCAAAGTTATCACCACACCAATGCTTAAAGAAATAAATGTTCCAAAAAGGGATTCTCTTAACATTTCTCTTACTGCTAGCTTTATATATGATATTTGCTATATAAATTCTATGTGTCACATTTATTATTTTCACTGACAGATTCGGTTATATAAAAAATTACTAACTTTCTACCACCTCTAATAATACAATGCATCACTGACTTTCTGTGAATGTGTTAAGACTTGTCACTCTGATTCCTTCTGTCTCATCAGTGAATACGTCTAATACATATGCAGGCACTCTTCAGACCCTATGATATGGATGAGTTATTTTCTGTGGAGAAAAATCCTTGCCCAAATCCCAAGGTGCAGAACAGAAACCAAATGGATGTAAGTTAAAAAACAATACTGATGAGTCATGTCAGGGGAAGTAGTTACGTTTCTTTTGGGTCAGACAATCAAGTGAGTCGAGCTCTCCCAAGAAACATACACCACAGGAAGAGGAAGAAACTGCAGTGGGGTATCACTACTATAATAAGATGCCAAGAACCATAGAGAGATGCTGAATAATCTGATTCTTTCTGCGTAAATCTCAATCCTGTAGTACCAGATCCCTCCTGACTCAGACAATCTGACTCATTCTGTACCATGCTTGCAACTTCAGTCTGTTTTCTGCCATGACAATCTTTTCATCTTCCCCCATGTAAATCTTGAGTCACTCTGTTGCGATGGACACATTCAGTTTGACAAGATTTTCTGCATCAGACTTCTTTTTCAGCTCCTTTTGCTGCATCTCAAGCCTGAGCCACATCCCAGCCTGCCACCCACTGCCTCTTCAAAGCGTGAGCGCAAACACACACAAACAACAGACAAAGCACTTACTGAAAAGGAAGGATGTCATTCCAACTAGTTTCTGGAATCAATGCTAACAAAGCAATCTGTCACTGAAAGCCATGTTGGTAGACAGCCTGCTAGATAAGAAAGAACCAGGGAGTGATTTGTAGCACTGGACTCTCCTTGTTCTTCAGCTGTTGACTGGCTCTCTGGCCCTGTTTTCATCTGTTCCAATAGCTTCTCAGAGACAAACCCTGGACATGGCTCCCTCTAAAGACTGGCCCTGAGGGAAAGATAGATAAGGTTGAACAAAAATGGGGTGTAAATTTATCTCAGCTGTTTAACAAATTTGCTGTTAAACCTTATTACCCACTATCCCCCGCAGACAACAGGAAAAAATAAGCTCCTCCATTTCATACCTCTTACCTTGTCCTATGGTTTAGGACAAATCCCTTTCTGGAGGTTCCTCTTTCCATTATTAACTAAAGTAGGAGCTCAAAAATCTGCGTAGACTCATTTGTTGGTTTTAGTGACCAAACTTAGGCAAAATGCATTCCACTCTTGAAGTGATCTGTGTCTGCACTGTCTGTAGATTGCCAGCTGCTCCAGGCAGAGAGGTGCCCTCCTTGGTATTTCGTACTGTAGTCATGAAATCCACTTCTTATATGTGTTGATTGATATCCTGGGGACTTCAGATACCATGCACAGCCATGAAAAAGCTGTCTGCGAAGAGCCTAGATAATTGCAAAATGACTTACAATAAGGCATGGAAAGGCTACCGCATATCCAGCTATTATTACAGTGCAGCTCATTCCTCCAGCCTGGAGGGAGAGAAAATATACAGAATATATCTATGCACTTGATGGCATGTTGAATGTTATACGGAATATACTTAGAAAAACAAGGACTCATGTGCCAGCTACTGTAGTGAACCAAACAAGCCTTTCAAAGGAGAAAAAAAGTCTCTAATTCATGATCTATAATTACAGCTCAGTAATTTATAAGGCAAGTGGGACTATATTTTTCTAACAATTGTGCTAATATAGTAGGTGTAGCATGGCTTGACATTTCTTCCTCCCAGCTCTCCACCCTCTTAGTTGCATCCTCTTCTTTGTGTCCCGAGAGATACTTGGTACTGCCAAGTTCTCAAAGGATTAAAACAGTGAGTTTCAACCTGCAATTCAGAAAGCTCAGAAAAGCTTCATGAAAGGAGTAGGGAAAACAAGCCTAGACAGCCTGGGTAGCAGTCCCAGCAGAATTTCTAAAGGATTTTGCACCATTCTTCAGTATCTGCATACTGGAGAAAAAGTGAAATCACTGGATCTGGTGGCTGCAAAAGGAAACTAGAAATGAAAGACTGGGTTGTAATTGCTGAAGATAAAAACAAGTACACCTGCTTGCCAAGGATTATGGCAAACCCAATGCCTCTTCCAGCCCTTCCAATGAAGTAGGATGTCTTTCTGAAGTTGAGTGTACATTAAGCATTACTGCCTTCTCTTGTAAACCCTGAGCAACATCACATGCAGAGTTTCTCAGAAATGTCAGCTCAAGTCCTGGATGCCAAGTGGATATGTCAGGGCAGTATTATTTCTCAGCTAGTCAACAGAATTAATTCGTGTGGCACACCATGGCATTAGCACGGTCATATTACTTCCAGCTCCACAACTAGAGCATATAAAGCTGGATGAGGAGTCTCTTTGTCTCACTACGTAGATATAAATAGCAAAAAAAGCCTGATTTGCATGAATAAGATCCTACCTTCTGAGATGAGCAAGCATTCAGAGCAGAATATCATAATAGTTTTCAAATAGTCCAACCATAGTGCTTCAAAGTGCATCCATCTCTCAGTGTGATCAGTGGAGGATTTATCTATTTGTTATACCCTGGATTACTTCCACCGTTCTCTGTCTCTTTTGATGAATGTGTCCAGTTTTTCCTAAAATATAAAATTATTTGCTGCTTACTGACCTAATATATAGTTGCTAATTATTGCCCTTTCAAGTGCTTTGGGAAACGTGAAGGCACTTGAATTTACCTCTTTGCCGCTGCCGGTGGAACACAAAACGTGCTGCAGTGCATTGCGTTGGCTAAGGGAAAGATTCCACAATGTACATGTCGCGCAAGAGATATCACCAGCACGAGGGTGTAGTCAGTGCCTGAGGAGATAATGCCATGCTCTGACCAATTCTGACACTCACTGTGCCAAAAAGCCTTGTTTGGGTTAAAGTTCCCAAATATTACACTACGTTAATATGCATTACACAGTCTACATTACATTAATGTAAATACTACATTACGTTGACTACATTACTATAACATAAAACTGCACGATTCTAAGGCCAGCAGGCAGAACACCATCTTCCTTTGAGTGTACTGCAGCAAGTGCCAATGAAGTGCTTCATAATGAAAAATACTAAATGCTTTAATATTACTTTTTAAAGGAAAATCTGTTTTTATGTTCTGTCTCGGTTATAAAAATAAAATATTTCTAGTCATACAGAGTCATAGCTTCTCTTTTGTTAGATACACTCTCCTATCCTATTGAGACAGATATGAAAAAGAACAGTGAATAAAGCTTCAAGAAAGGAACTGAAATATGTTTTCCACTCTCCTTGTCCTCTCCATCTGCCACTTAATCATGGTCATAGTCTCACAGTTCCAGGGGTGACCTGCTAGATAAATAGACCTGATTTTCTTCTGTGCTTCTATTCATACAGCTTGTCAGCACCCAAACCCAGCAGAATCAGAAAGGCTGGAGCAGAGAGAATAAGTGGAAGTAGACACAGCTGGTCCTGGTACATTCACACTTGCAAGGGACTTGATGTGTTTCTACAGCCCATTGCTCTCCTCTCGCAGAGATTGTGACGGGTATGGCTGCTACGTTGGGGTTTTTTAAGTAAATAATCCATTTTGGTTTTCTTTTCTGTAAGACTGCGTTAAAGCTGAAGAGACTTCAAAGTTCTTTTTCAGTTTCTTTACAGAGGTTAATGTGTAAGAAGAAAAATGAAGAGCAATTTGGTAGGTACTTCAAAAGTGTTTACTCACCTCAGTTACGATGAAGCATAGGGAGTGGTGGAACTTACTTGGGAGGGAAGAAGAAATGGAAAGAAATTAAATATAAGGAGAAAAAAAAACAACACCAAAGTTAAGCAGAGGTACAGAAAGTGTTTAATCATGCACAAATTCTCAAATATTTATCTCTTACTTGCTCTGAAGTAGTTCATCTGGTTCCCCACTAATGATTCCTCTGTTCCTACCTCTTACACCAACAGCAGTTCAAAATCAAATTCATATTCTTTCAACTTTGTTAAAATTCAAGGAATCACTTTAAAATGAATCTTTAATGAAGGGAGAAATAGGTCAAAAGAGCACACTTGTTGCTCACCAATCCAATAAAACCTTTCAGTCTGCTGAACAAAATACTTCTGTGATAGGCTAAAATAAATGAATAGGGTCTTCCTGACGGGGAAGAGTTTATGTGTGAGATAATTTCATCACATCCAAAAGTGATCACAAGAGACATGCTTCTGCTTTTAGTATGGTTGTTGAGGTTCCTGCAATGCCTCTAACATTTCAAATGAATGCACAGTAATTCTCAGGCTCCACACTACCGACTATACCTCTGTGGGACCAAACAACCCTAGTTCTTTACCTCCTGCTGCTATTTTTGAAGACTGTCTGTGCTTATTACAATAATTTTCTTCTTCAAAGGTTATTGAACCACTGCCAAATGAGAAGTTAAAGAAGGAAGGAGTGAAGAATACAGGATCTAAGACAGCCTCAATTCTTAAGAGTTAGAAAACAGGTTTTGTGGTGGATTATTTCACTGTCTAGCCGCTTACAGTACAGTAGTGTGCACCTTCCTCAGAAAACTTGCTTTCGGCAGGATTTTGGAGATGTCAGCCAAAAGGGCTGTTCTTTTGCTTCTGGATGGTAAAAAAAATATGCAGTCTTAGGTTAGTAGCCAGGGACACTCAGCTAAAGGGTCAAACAGAGAAAAGGTAGTTCTTCACACGTGTAGTAGACCCAAGGAGCAACTTGCCTTGGGGATGTAAAAAGTTTACATGGCTTCAAGGGATGGACTGGGCAGGTACTCAAAGTGAAAGCTAGTGAGAGCTACTGTGCAAACAAACTACACAAACTGACAAAATTCCCTAAACTAGCCCTCAGCTTTTACACCTCTTTGATTCCAAACAGCTAAACATATTCTGAATCTCAGAAGATGAAACCATGCCCTTTGAAGATTATTTGGTTTAGAGAAATTCAAGCATTCGGAAGAATCTAAATGATTTATTTTGACACAGTTGTCATCCTCGCAGGATAAACTTTTCTGGCTCAGAAAGTGTGTTTGCAGAATGGTTGTCATTTGAGAAGAAATAAGAGTTTATAAAAAAATCGTGTAAACTTAGTCCCAGAGGCAACAAATATCTTTGGAATAATACAGTCCACGGAAAGGTTTCTGAAACAAGGCTATCTAAGAATGTGGGATCAGATTCCAGCATACCAGGAAAGTGGAAAAATATTTTTATATCAACAGGAATAGTAAGTAAAATACTATATTGGAAAAATACAGTGTTAAAAAAAGGTTGAAACGTTATAATAGACTAATTCCACATGACTGACTATGTGAATGACTACAAAAACAGGTTGACTTCTACCGATCAAATTCTGTTTCCAAGTGCTTGCTGCTTTAGACATCAGAAAATAAAAATCAACAGAGATCTGAAAAATAAAATCAAGCCAGATTTTTATTTTTTATTTTCTTTGCTTGTGGCTCGCAACTGCATGTAGCATCAATGTAATTTTGTAAAAGCTTTTTGGACTAAGTTCGGGGGAGGTGGGGGGGGTGTTTGTCTGGTTTCCCACCCTCTGACAGACACAAACATTTTGCAGCTAGTCTCACACCCTATCTTTCAGATTCCCGGCTCTCTAAATCCCACATTTCTGATTTAGTAAATGCATCTGCTACAGGAGCTGATACAAGTAGCTGGAACCTCTTTTCTTACTCTATAATCTAATGCACTTAGTGAGCCAATGAATATGTGTGAAGGGAGGGGCTTTCTGGCTAAGGGACTCCTTGCAGGGGAACAGCTGTTACAACGGCAAAACCTTAACCGAAGCCAGCCAAACACTCACTCACATCTCTCAGTGGCTTTGTGCATCTAGGTCTGGCAAGACAACTCCCCCCTCCTCTTCCTCTCTCTGCAAAAAGTGAGCAAACTAGCACAGAGAAACTTAAAGAAGACCGGATTTCAGTTGTGAAGCATTTCAGAAGATCCAGTAATGGCCTGGATCAGCAATATCTCCTGGCTTAATCACTTTGCTCTGCATGAAGAACGTTTCAGGACGTACTTAAACAGCACTGAGGATTACTTAGCTTTCCTATGTGGGCCCAGACGGAGCCACCTGTTCTTGCCCATGGCTTTGGTGTATACCTTGATCTTTGTTGTTGGGGTGGTAGGCAACTTCTTAGTTTGCCTGGTAATCCTCAAGCACCAGAACATGAAGACCCCGACCAACTACTATCTCTTCAGCCTCGCCATCTCAGACCTGCTTGTGCTGCTTTTTGGGATGCCACTGGAAGTCTACGAGATGTGGAGCAACTACCCCTTCTTGTTTGGGCCCGTTGGCTGCTATTTCAAGACTGCACTCTTTGAGACGGTATGTTTTGCCTCCATCCTCAGTGTGACCACAGTCAGCGTGGAGAGATACATTGCCATCCTCCATCCTTTCCGTGCCAAGCTGGAGAGCACTAGCAAGCGTGCCCTGAGGACCATCGTGGCGCTCTGGGTCCTCTCTGTCCTCTTCGCCCTCCCCAACACAGGCACCCATGGCATCATGATGCAATATTTCCCCAATGGCACCCTGGTCCCTGGTTCTGCTACCTGCACCATAGTCATGCCCATGTGGATCTACAACTGCATTGTCCAGATTACCTCCTTTCTCTTCTATGTGCTGCCCATGGGGGTAATCAGTGTGCTGTACTATCTGATGGGGCTAAGAGTAAGTCTTACTCCAACTGTGCTCCGTGTTTCCTTAGTTCATTCTTGTGTGTTTGTGTTTTTATGTCTTTTAAGTGATTTCACTTTTTTCTCACTCATCTGCTTTCCCTCCAAAAAAAAAAAGTAGAAGTATTTGAAACCTCTGGAAACAGTGGATCCAACTCCTTCTTTGGTGTAATCCCATTCTCAAGTGAACATAGTTATGTTGGGGAATAATTTACCCCCATCTCTTTTTTAAAAAAACTTATCATCATTGCTGCTCACATTTGAATGTTACATAAACATCCAAGTCTGCAGATTGATTCCAGCCTCCCAGAGATTTGCCCCTTTGCAGTAGGGACTAGCAGGAAAGAGACCAAAAACAAAATGTGAAGACTAAAAAGGAGCAGGTTGAGTGATTGAATCTTGTGTGTTATTTGTTTTCCCTCTTCTTGTGACTGTGGAATTCCCATGTCATTACTTTATATTTGTCCCTCCCTGGAAACGCTGATAATATTCAGTTGTTAAAACTCATAAAGCTGTCATAAACTGAAATGTATTCTCTGCAGCTAGCAAATACAGCTATCATTTCTTTATATAACTAAGGCACAGTTTCACCATTGATTAAGGCTGCCTTAGAGTTCATATTCATTCTCTCTCCAGAAAGTGAGACTAGTTTTACCAAGTATTCATCACTTAAATGCATAGGTAAAACAATCAGTATTGCAGTATTATAAAGCTATGTAGCCCAACACTGAAATGCACTGCAAATCATAGAGAATCAATGACTGTTCTTATCATACATTACATACATTTTGAAAATATAGCTCCTATCTCATTGCACTGAATAGCACTTGAAGTTTAAAAAGCTGTGTCTGATCATATAGCAAGAAAAGGGTGCGACACGCTAGTAGACATGAAGGAACTTACTGAATAACATGCAAGAAATTCAACCCAATCTGTGCTGGTGTATATGTAATTTTGCTTTTCTGGATGAAATTTGCTGTTATCTGAAACTATACAGAAGCAATGTTTTCTTATCCAGGAAAATCCACAAGGATTAACTGCCAGAAAACCATAGCATATAGTAGATCTCTGGAGCAATGAATGGGTGAAATTATCCCCACAGCCCAGCAGCAGTTGCAGGGTCTTTAAACAGTTTCACAAAAAAATTTGCAAAATAATACCTGGAGGGAGGAATAAGTGCTGAAAATACAGCTGTTTAAAAAAGAAAGAGAAATCCCCAAACTAATGAAAAGAAACCTTGAAGATTGTAGTAGCATCTATTTGTGGCAGCAGATATTCCTAATCCCCATCCTAGAAGAGAAGGTAGGTACCAGACGAGGGATGCATCCCTGGGACCACTGTATAGTCACAGATATGTTCAAGCTGTCTTTCCCAAGAGCTGCAATGTTCATTGCTTCTGCATCTGCTTTTCTGTATGTCCAACTCAGGCTTTTCAAAATTTAACCACCCATCCTGGGTATATCTGCATTGCGCTCTAAATTGTACCGGGCAGGATAGACTCATTTTTTTCAACAGAAATGATAGAAGAATGGTTGTGTATATAATTTTTCAAGAGAAGACATTTTTAGTATACTCACAGAGGATGAAATTTATGAAGCTTCAGCAATGCAGTCTCCTGAGTGCCGTGTATTGCTCACAAACTGTAGTGGAAAAGCTCAGAGTTGATTCAAAGGCTGTACAACAGTTCCAATTCAACAAACAAAAGCATAGACTTTCCAAGTCCGGGCTTTGTGGAAAGGCATTTCCTCGCCAAAGTTTCTCCCTCAGGCTTTGCCAGTTTTCAGGAGAGCCTGAGGATGTAATACAGAAGGAAGCACATGTGACATGTTAAGCAGTTGTGAGAGGGCAGCAAACATTGGTTATATGGTAGCTGAGTTCATTTTTAATTGTATTCATTGCAAAAAAGTAAAAAAACACTTGTCTTTTTCACTGGGAAATCCATGGTCAGCAGAGCCTTCAGGCTGATTACCTCATGATTTACTTGGATATAACTTTAAGGTTTGATGGTTGAATACTACAATGTTATGGTCAATGGAGTTTTCCACTGCCAGCGTAAAGAACAGCGATGATTACACTACAGTCTTATTAGATGTGATTGTGGAAGCTCCCTGCTGCCTCTTTCATGAGGTCTTCATCACAGGTGCCTTTAGGCCAATCCCTAAAACAGCAAGGCTCTTCTTTAAACCCAGTTCATCTGTTGGGCTACTGATTGCAACCTATAGCCAAAAAAAGCTGAGGAGAACGAGGAGAGGGAGAAAATGGCTTCTTGTGAAAGCTTGTTCCTGCAGCACTGATAGAGATGGGGTGGTGTTGGGTCAGAAGAAGTCTGTATTGCAGCATTCAGTGCAGGGTTCATGTCCTTTTTCTTCAACCTGATCTTTAAAAGACACTGGGATAGATTCTGTTTAATTAGGATTTTTGGTAATGAATGAAGAGAGCAGAGAGTCCAGAGACTTATTTATCTCACCTACTTCAGACATATATGAGGGGCTCTAGATGATCAGATAGGATGAGATTCACATGGGCTGATCCTTCTGTTAAGAGTCAAACACTTCTCCTGTTGTCTTTTCCCATCAGTAACACATTGAGCACACTGCTTATTTTGATTTCAACTACCTTTGAATTAGGACAACTTATTCTTGCCAATGTACAGCTGGTCCAGATTGTCTCATTAGAATCTATTTTGCCTCCTAAGTGACCAGTTGTTAAAGGCAGAATTATCTGTGGACAGTTGGCTGCCTGGCTAATTTCTGCAGAGATCAGTACACTCTGCAAGGGTCTGTCCTCACTCCATGAAGGTTGTCCTGCAACCTTTGCACCCACTAACAAGTTATCTTTTGTGATGGGAGTGAGCAAAGAGGACACCCAGTCTGCAGTTCAGCAGATGCTTCAGCCAAGTCACTCAAGTAGGCAGAATTGCATGCTTTAGCATAAGTCATGTGGTTTTTAAAAAACCACTTTTTCAATCAACTGGAAAGAAAGTTTGATCACCACTCGTGTCAGACAGGCCAAGAAGCTTACAGATAAAGGTTCTCTGGCTTTTGCTGAGTGGCTTCACAAGGCTTGGCTAGGGTAGGTGAGGCCCTAATTTCACTCTGCCTTTTGATTCCTAGTATGAAATGCTGAAGCTAATAAAGATGTGGGGAGTAAATAAAATTTTTGGCTTCTTGCTCCAGAGACTTTTAATTCTCTCACAGTGAATAGGTAACATTCATCTCCAGGCCACCCCGCATAACTTCTTTCTTTCTTTCTTTCTTTNTCTTTCTCTCTTTCTTTCTCTCTTTCTTTCTCTCTTTCTTTCTCCTTCCCCTTTGTCATAAGTCATTGTTCTATTAAATTGCAACTGCTGAGTTATTCTTACTAGTTACATCCCCACTTATTGTCACTTGAGGCTAAAGAGGAACCTTATAGCATCATCAAAATGACAGGAGGAAGGTGAAAAATATACATGTGTCTCTAGTTTATTACAGTACCAGAGCACTGCATTCTCTGAGGCTTTGGAATACGCCTGGAATAGACTACTGTTGAGGCTGAAAACCACTGAAGGGAAACTAGGGATTTTAATCAATCTGAGCAGACATCTATTGCTAGAGGTGTTACATCTTCCTTAAGCAACTATGGCTATGACTAAAAGTTACTAAGGGAATTATGTAAAACATGGGAGGCTAAATTGCACTATAATTGAATGGAATTTGATTTATATATGTTTCTCTTTTATGGGTTTTATGAATAAATATAACATTGAAAGAACATCACATTCAATAATCCTTACAGAAAAGTATTGTTAATCAGAAATAAAGAAGCAAAGTCATAGTGTAAAAGACACAAGAAAATGGCACGACTAGCACGTTTTCTCAAGATTTTTACAAATCCAAATTGATTTCTACCTTTTCCCTCATTCCTGATGTTCATTCCCGTGTAATTAAAAGGGTTTTTCCAGTTTCATTCGTAAAAAGTATCACTCCAAATCTGTTAGCTAATCAGAAGTTCCCACTTCAGGAAGCTGGGTCCAATTATGCACTCTCTGTAGATGACTCCTTTTATAATCAAAGAAAATTTCCTGATTATCTAACCCTGTTTTTTAAATCACCAAAGCACCAGTCCTCTTGCCATAAGCCTATTGGGGAAGCATTTCAGGGAGGATCAGATTATTATTCTTTATGTCCATTATTTAGAAGTCCAGGAAAAACTACTTGAGAAAATATTTTAAAAAGTCTTGTAATTGAGCAGCCAGCATATGGCTAAATGTGTGCATATTGTGCATACCGGCTGTGTGCAAGAGAACATACATGGGTTGTGTTTATTGTATGGATTGAATATCAATTAGTCCAAACACTCAGGACATGAAATGAACTGCCTTGAATTCTACAGAAATTTTTCCAGTGATTACAGCTGTGTTTCACTGAGGCCTCTCTGGGTATTTTTTTGGATCATTGCTTTGTGCTTAATTGTGGGGAACCCTTTTAGGAAAACAAACAAACCAACCAACAAAATTTTGCTAGAAAAGAAAATAATGCCCAGCAAAATACTGTTAAAATTGAACACAAACTGTGAACCAAATATTGACTTATTCAGAAAGGACAAGTAGGGAACTGAAATACAAATTTGCTGTAAATACTCAGTCTCAGGTGCTCTGCAGATTGTTTTGAACTTAAAGTTTCAATATTTCCCTAGACTAAAAGTGAAATTTAAGTGTAGATTTATTTTCAGTGAGTCCTGACTTGTCCCAGATTTTGCCTTCTCAAACTACAGCCATCAAAATATCAAACAGGCTATGTCTGGTGAGGATGTCATCTCCTGCTTAAGCTCTCCTTTGGTTTCCCTCCTATTGCCAGTTGAAAGGAGACAAATCTTTGGAAGTGGAGGAAATGGCTGTGAATGTTCAGAGACCATCCAGGAAATCAGTCACCAAGATGTTGTGTAAGTAGTGAGTTCTTCTGTGTTTTATTTATCATGAACAAGAGGGTGACCAGGTCCTGAAGGGTATCAAGAAAATTCACTGGATATAAAAGTTAGGAGATGACTATCTGTGATTTTAAAAAAAAAAAAAAGCTTATTGGTATTTTATCTGGACTTACGTGGCATGGGAGTGAAACATCATGGCTAATAATCAAAAGAATCAGAAGGCAAACACAACTCCCAAGTATGAGAGGAGGCTCAAACCTGCGTGGAAGACACTTGCATGACAACTCTAATATCCCTCACTCCAAACCTGGCTCTTGCAGCCTTCTAGGGAGGATCCCTCATTTTCAGAGTGGAAATTGTGTCTTACACATCTGAAAGAAGGACATACCTCTGTTTTGCATCACATCACGAGCTCTGCTCGTAAACAGGAAGACCCTGTCAAGCCACCGCTGACTTAATCACTTAGACCTTGACAGGCAAACTAGGACCTAGGTAGACTTGCACATTGTATTGCATTCAGGAGAATTTATGCTCCAACCACTCTGAGAGCACTCACATCACTTCCAAATTCAGGGCTGTCTTTAAGGCAATGGTCACCTTGTTACCATTGAGATGTTGTCTATGCAGGAAATATAAATCACCTTCAATATTTCCTGCAACAACATAATTCTTTTGGGAAGCTTAAGTCGCCTTCTGAACTAAGAAATTGTTCTTTGAAGTCAGCCTCATTTTCTGTGCCCCATGACTGTGACCACAGATGTTCGTGTGACCCAAGACTGGAATACTGAGCTATACACCCAGACAGGCCTATCATCAGTGGATGGTTCCTATGGCCTTATCCGGCTTTGTGATGTACAAATAACATGCAGAGGAAATTATCTCCAAGACTCAATGGAGTCAGTGTGTCCCAGGTACCACAGGGGAATCCAGATATCTCACTGGCAGTTTCTTCACTGAGCTCTGTACATGCCACATTACCTGGTGGTTGCCTACTGTTCAAATGTCATTGTGTGTGCATGCATTGAGTTATCAAACACAGAAACCAGTGGAAAGTTTGTTCTTTTAGCTGGCAATATTTTTCAGTTAGCACTGCAGAAAGACAGAAAGGATAGCAAAAGTTTTGAAACAATGAATATCTGTATATTTAGTCTTTCCTCCAGCTGTTTGAACTACCTCTACTCTGTGCAGGCAAGTTATCCTTCCATAACAGACCTGGTTTTCTTCTCCCTTTTCTTCATGCTAGTTGTCCTTGTGATGGTTTTTGCTATCTGCTGGGCTCCATTCCATGTAGATCGACTCTTCTTCAGCTTTGTTGTGGAATGGACTGAGCCTCTGGCTAATATATTCAACTTAATTCATGTGGTGTCAGGTAAAGCGTTCTTCTTCTGCTTGTATGGGGATTGGCAAAAAAGAAAAAAAGAAAAAAGTATTTGTGAGTAGTTTACTTGAAATATGTAGTCATTTATTATGTAGGTGACATGAGATGTGGATAGAAAACCCTTTGGGAGTTTGGTAGACAGTGATGAGAATTATGCCTTAAATAAAAACTGCATGTAAGTTTCGGCAGCTTTCAAGATCTGGGCATATTGTACAATACAGTTTTCTGAATATTCATAAAAATAGAAAAAAGAGGGGGGAAAAGGATATCATTCATCATTACCAGCTACTTTTCCTTCTTGGAAATAGTCAGACATGAAGGCTGCTATCATTCATCTGCTTTTAATGAACACACAGCAGCAGACATCATTCTCCAGAAGGTCTCTCAGGCAAGCAGGAAACCTTACCAAATGGCAAGGCAAAAGACATGCATGCTGCTCATAAGTGGGTGATATAGCCAAATGTTTATAACCCTGCCAACCATAAAATGAAGGCTTTTTCAAGGAAGAATCTTATTTTCAGTCTATCATGGGAAAACAGTGAATGTGGCTGCTAGGCAGCTCAGACAGATGTGATCTCATGCAATTGTCCTGCTGTGTTATAAGAAATTAGCTCCCCTCAGCTGGAAGTTACCCTCTGAGAGCTTTGATGGGGGCACCAGCTGTGCAAATCCTGCTGTGGGGATGAGGACAGTGCTGGAGGCAGGTCAGTACAGCTCAAGAGAGAGCTGGTTCCTGAACAGCTGGAGGTAGTGAGCTCCAGCTAATACTCTCTCCCACTTTCCTTTCCCCCTGTGCTGTAGTGCCTGAACTCAGCTTGGTGAGATATCCCTCTGGCTATGCCAGGAAGGCAGCAGACAGAGCTCTGCTGTTGCTGCCTCCATCCTTGCACCTTAACTTGGTGGAGCAGCATGGCAACGAAAAGGTTTTCCTCTTCTGAGATCGTTTCACACACAAATGAGGTCTATCTATCTTTTCCCCCACCCTTTTTCTCCCAGGTGTTTTCTTCTACCTAAGCTCTGCTGTGAATCCCATCATCTACAATCTGTTGTCCCAACGCTTCAGGATGGCTTTCCTCAGTGTGATTTCTCCTTGCTGCAAGCACTGGGGCCCTAAACATCCCACTAGCAAGATTCCTACACAGCAGAGCATCTTTGTGGTTGAGGACCATAATTTTGTGGACTCAGCTGAAGACACAAGTCTCCCTGGCACCCACAGGACATCCGTCAGCAGTTCTCAGCTTTCCACTGGTCTGTGACTTTCCGTATAGTGGCCCAGGTGAGAGACAAGTTAAAGAAAATTACTTTAAGAAAAGAGACTCTCCTAAAAGATTGATTTCAGCAAGCAGAGTTCACAAATGTGTCTTGTTGAACAAATTGAGGATGAGATTGTAATTAGCAAGTGGCTGAAAAGCATTGTATTACCTTCAAGCTAATGGGAGGGCTGGAAATCTCAGCTTACTGGCTGCAAATGATGCTAGCAAGGAGCTGCTTTGCAAAAATGAGACTCGCTCTTGATGGTACCAGCACAGGAGGGAGACATGGCTTAGCCAAGTCTTACTGAATGGCTTTTTTTGTGCACCAGCCCAAATGTCAGTTTACTTAGTTTGAAATGGGGCAACTTGTTGCACAAGCCTTGTCTACCCACTTCCACCTTCAGGCAAGACAGTCTCACTTCTCTCCCGTGTGATCTTCTCGAGGTGTAGCTTTTGCAAGCCGCTTTTGGCAGCCTGAGCGTGTAGGCATGCACAAGAGCTGCTTTCAGCTGGGCTGAAAAATATCAGACACCAGCAATAGCTATTCCTAGGCCAGAAGAACCAGGGAGCCAGTAGTTATGAAAAGGAAACTTTTGCTTTCTGACCTAGGTGAAGATTCCGGTGGGGAGTGATGATTAATGCTTTGAATCACTTTGTCCAAAAACCTGCCCTCTAGTGGGTTATTTTTAACAAGTCCTAACATTATTACTGTATGTCCTAGTACTGTGTCTGACAATATCTACACAGTGCTGAAATGGCACATGCATGCCACAAATTCATCTCCATTACCTGGGAAATGGCTGGTACTGGGAGCTGAGGATGTTCCTGGTGTGACTCCGTTGCCCAAAATGCAGCTGGTGGAGGACATCTGCCATGGGAATATGAAATGCCTGCAGGCTTATCCTGTGCATCAGACATCTTCATTTTTGCCCATCTCCCTGAACTGAGCCTGACCATGTACAAATGAACTGTGGTAGGTTAGTGCTATGTCCCATGTCCTGCAGTTTGCAACAGCTTCTTATTCTTGCTTGAATTTCAGAAACTTATGTGTTGTCTGTGCCACTGAAGCCCTATGGTCATACTTTACACCTGCCCATACCAGGTGGGTTGCAGAAGGCAGAACTACATGGGGCTGGCAACTACCAGGAAACCGGCTGAAAACAATTCACAATTGAATTGAGACAAAACTTAAGGGTCAGAGAAGCTAATAGAAAGCCAATAAAAAGGAGAGTTTTGTAGTGATTTTGCATCTACTGAATTCAGTTTTTACCACAAAGTACAATAGAAGGTCTGGCAAACTCTCCCACATCCCAGTGGTGCAAACAGATTCTAAAGGCAGCATGCAGCATCTGAGCTGATGCATTCCTGAGCTCCACAGGCTGCAAGGTCAGGACACTACAGAGTTTTGTAAAGAGAGGACAAGCTGAATCCACTACGTGATAGAGAATTTTATAAGCCTCTGGGACCCAAGTTTCAAAGCCTGCTTGCGTTTCAGAGAAATGCCTCTTGTGCATCATGATGCAGGGCTAGGTTTAACCACCACACTGGGCTCAGGCTTGGCACGCACTGCCACAGAAAATCATCCCATGTGTGTCATCAAGGGGCTGGGACTTACTTACATAGTCAGAGTACACAGAGTTACCATAACAAGTAAGAACATTAGTTCCTGAATGATGATACACTGTGTGCATAAAGGTTTATTCCAGTCTGGTCACTGGGGAGCCATATGATATTTCCCACCATAGGAGGAATGGGTTATACCCCAGTTAAAATTGAATCTTACCTTGTTTGCCCCAAAGTCTTCTGTTTTGCTTCTTGCTGTTGGACTCCCAGGTGACATGAGACCTGGAGCAGCTATGGCAGCTAGTGAACCACCTTCTGCTGCAGCACAAGGGGAATTTTAGCCCATGTTTTCTGTCAAGCCCATTTTTCCAGCTGCAATCTTACGAAAAGAGCCATGGAGAGTGTAACAGATACACACAAGGCTCTGGAGAGAAAAAGCAATTCCTGCTCCCTGAAGACACAGCTGAAATACTTTTCCACCCCCAAGCGGACACTTAGAGTTTTATCAGTGACGTTTACATTTCTGAACAGTTTTGTATTACCATTTTTCCCTCCACCAGACATTAAAGTGCTTTTTCCCTCTGGTTGTGCCGTGCCAGTAGTGCTTCGCTGCCTGTATGCTGCCCGGGTCCCTGTTTTCCTGCCTGTTCTGGGCACCAAGCTCTGTGCTCCCACTAAGGGGCTGGGAACCACCTGGGCAGAGGCTACGTGGGATTTCCTCCCTCACCTGTGCCTCATTTGTGCAGCTCCCAAACCAAGCCCAGGGCTTATCTTCCATATCCCAGCTATCTGCTACTGAAAGTGCATCTTCTCCACTGTCCTGTACTCCCAGCCAAAGCAGTGAGGAGGTGGTATAGTTTGACATGCTCACACGTCACCTTATGATGGAGACATTCCTCTGCAAGATTTTGTGGCTCTGTGAATGTATCTTAATAATTTAGGACCAGACAGTATCTCATGTTGGTGCACAGAGGAATATCCAAGAGTGGTGCTCCTTTCTTCTCCTCTCTTTATGGAAGAATTGCAACCTTGGCTGCAACACTCAGGGTTGTTAAATGCATCTCTTGACTTGGAGATGAGCACACAGACCTACAGTCAAGGTTGGGATACGAAGCTGCAGGGTGAAGGTTTTGTGTGATCTTAAACAAAATGGCCATATTTTTGTTTCTAGGAGAGACAAAGGGTTTTGTGAGGAAGGGGAAATGGGGGGAGAGGGGGAAAGTATGCACAGATAGGGAAATTTTAGAAGAGAAACACTGAGAAGCAAATGACCAGGAACTCACCTCCAGTTCTGAACTAACTTTTTTTTTTTTAAGCCTAAAAGCACATTTTATCAAGTTTAATTTATTATCAGTTAAAAGGAGTGACACTCATAACCCAGAATTACAGAGCTTTATCAGCCAAACATCTGGAGCAAAGCTGAAAACATTTAGTCTTGCACCAAATCAATCCTTCTGTGAAAGTGTTATTGGGGCAGACACGTCAAAGTTCATCAAAATTCTGCTAAAAAGAAAATAAATACAGTGAAAAAAATGTGGGTTCGCCTGAGGTTGAGTTCTTCAAGTTAAGTTCCCTGTGACAGCCCAGCTCAGTACCCCATTGTTCCTGAGGGGAGACCTCTAGAAATTAGTAGACACTTTGTCCCTAAAAAGTAGTTGATGCTCACTGGAGGATTTTCTTCCCAAAAGATCTGTGCTTGAGTTATTTGTCACTCTGCTATGATATTTACCTGACTGAATTTTGGAAGTTGGATCCAAATGTGAAAGTGTACTGTGAAGGTGGATAGAGATGTCATGAAACCCGATGATGATCCCTTTATTTATATGTTTAGCAGCCTTCATAGCCAAACACTGAAAAATGTTGGCAACTGGCTCAGAAAAACTCCTGTTGCTAGAAAATGGAGAACAACTCACTTTCCCCTAAAGTGGTCTAGTGCGATAAAAATGTATTTACTTGAAATCAAGCGTGACTTTCTAGACAGAACTGTCTATTGATTTAGTTCTCTGTTTCTGTTTCCCTCTGGGAAACATGTAAGTGTATGAGCAGAAAGTGTGGAATTCAGGAGCTACACTCCAGCACTATGAACAAAACATGGACAGTGTGAAATTTGTTGAAAGGAAGCACTCAAAGGAGAGAAGAATCACTTGCACTGCCAATGCATGATACTCAGATCTAGTGCCAGGTTCAGTACTGGAAAAAACATCACAATAGCAGGTGGACAATTCTGTTAAGTTTATATGAAGAGTATTTTGACAATACTGTATTTTGAAGTGTTCAAATCATGGCTTATCAGAAAAACTAAATGTACATTTCAGGTGTGGAGCTGGCTATACATATCTGTGCGTACCATGAAAATAAATATACTAGATCCTCTCCTATGTCTGGTCCATCCTCCAGCAACCCTTTCTTGTTTCTCCACCTAATTTCACATGAGCAGCAAACGATGGAGATTCCCTGGATGTTCAGCCAACACCAAGTGCTACTACAAATCACAGAACTGAAAATAAAAAAAATAATAAAAAAAAAACCAACAACAAAACAAAAAAACCCCAACAAGCAGATTATTTCATCTGGCTCATATGTATGAAAACACAACAGTAATCACAGTGTGGTTTGTTACATCCAAGTGTTCTGCACAACTGATTCTTCAAGGAGGAGGTTAAAAACTGGGCAGAATTGTTGTCATAGCCAGGAGAATGTCCCAAAGCAGGCAGTGCTACTTCTCAGGCTGTGTAACAGCCAGGTCTGCTCTCCCTTTCTGTTTTTCTACAGTTGTTTGCCTCATTTTCTCTGCTACTCATTGTGATGCTTACTATGGTTTTTTCCCACTGAGGTTTTCTGTTCCACAAACTAGCAAATCTATAGCAAATTGCTGAGCTGTAGCATTTCCATATCAAATGGATATTAAAGTAAGGATGAATATGGTGATGAAAACAGAATAATAATCTAGAGTTTTTCTTTCTATAATAAACCGAGGAGGAATAAGGGGAAAAGTCAAGAAATCAAACAACCAAGAACTCTTCCAAGGATTAAATGTTGGGTTTAGAATTCGGTCTGAGCTGGTACAATGATAGCAAACGTCCTTCAGAGTGAGTCAGAATATAAAAGAGTTATGAAAGAAACTGCAGAGAACTGCGCAATTTGAACTTTTCAGATTTCCCTGCCCAAGAAAATAAACACTTTTGAGATGTTGGATTAGATCACATGTCATAAGGGCTCATGCACCAAGACAGTGACCATCTTATGCATGATTCAGGACTGGTTTCTCTGACTTGAAAATTGTCCTCTGTAAAATTAACATGGACCACAATGTAAGAACCTCACCTCATCAGAAGTGGAAGGCTTTCTGTTACCTTCTAGACTTCATGAAACTCTGAAAAGTTGTAGCTGTTGTTTTCAAGGCAAATTATCTTAAATCCACTTAATTTTTAAAGAAGGATTAATTTTAGGAGTATGGGAGCTCCTGGAATAATTTTCTTCCCGCTGGGATAGCTAATACATTAATGAAATAATGAAGTCATTATTGTAAAAGCCCAAATAACTTTTTTTTCATGCATCCTCAGCTTATACCATGTTGTGAAATGCCTGTTCTCAGAGAAACATGCTTTTGTTTGCCTTATTGGCTAGAAGCGAGTTTTCCAAAAGACCCTTAAACTCAAAGGCCTACAACATGAAGAAGTCCATCACAGGAAATCTGGATTCCTTTTATAATAAAAGGAGGGAGGGGAAAGCTCTACTAAAATCCATTTATCTAACCTATTTCAGTCATCTACCTTAGCTATTTTACAGGTAGTTTTTATGCCTATCTTCTACAGTTGAAAAACAAAGCTAGGCTGGTAGGTACAAATCACCTTGAAATGCTTTATGTTCTTTGTTGCAGAGCAGGTATGTTTGTCAGTCCCTTTCAATTTGCCTCACTTCTTTAGAACCCAAGAGACCCTGTTAGAAATGACGCACTAGGAAAATCATGCTCCAAACAAGCAAACCAAATGGCTAACAACGAACTCACCACAAAACACTAGGAGAATAGCATCCCCAGGGGCTTACCTACCATTTTGTTCATTGATCTGGGGCTAGCACCTATGTGACACATGGACTGTGTTCTCACAAGGTGGGGAAACACAAACAAAGATTGTAGCTTGTAGGACTTGCAGCATTTGTTTGCCATCTTGCAGTTGTCCTTCCCTTACATCTACAGGAGACGGTGAAGGCAGGAAAGATATCCGTCCTGCCACAAAATGTGCTAAATAGCTGCTTAAACTCAATGGAAAGGTTCCAAAGAGAAGTTTTTTCTTGCTGCTCTTGACTGCAGTGCAGGTGGGTTGGGCAGCACTGAGCAACTGCAGCGAAAAACTACAAGCGTCACAGTTCTGGGAAACAGAACTCCCCAGCCTTTCCATAAGGAAGGAAATAAAACACCAACGCAGGAACTTGGAGGTATAGTTATTGTTTATTTCATCACATACAGCCTGGAGTTTCTGTTAGTTGGGTTGGTGTTAGGGAAATTCTACATGCAGAGGGGTTTTTTGAATAGGAATGAACTGGTTAATGCCACAAACCTCAGCTTCCCCCAGTCCCTGAACCACTGTTTCCTCCCAGCTCAAGTTACCTGCTCCTGCAGCAAAACAGACCACAGATAGATCAACACACATAAATTTACATTACAGTAAAAATGACAAGAGACTCCACTGGGACTTAGATACGTACAGCACACAGTGAAGTAACACGGAACCATTCCTTAGCTGCTTCTCAGTAACCATCTATCTCCATCCTCTTAGCCTAAAGTTATGCAAATCAGTTTGTGTGCCTGCATACAGCAAAGATGAAGAGGCAGTTGACATTGGTCCAGTCACATCTAGTTTGCTTGTGTATCTCAGCCCCAAGACGAGGGGCTAAGTCTTGAGGAGTGCTCTCTCTTTGCGTATAACAAGAAATATTTCCCTAGTTGGGGCTGACATGGCAACCTACCAATTCCCAGTAAACCTGCTACATTACCAGTGACTGCCAGACATGATTCAGCCTTAGCACAGTCCACATTTCCTTATAGTGCCTCTTGCATTGACAGCAAGGAGCAGTCATATGAGTGTTAGCTTCAACCTGACCACTTCAGGTCTCATTTCGTTCCCTATCTCCCCTCTCATGAGGAGCAGGAACACTGAAGAATCATCCGTCTCCTCCATCCACCCTTGTCTTTTTGCTGCTAAGAAATTCCACCGAGGATTGAGTCTTCTTCCTGCAACTTTATTTGCCAGCTGTAGGGTTTTCACACGGTATTTGTATTCCAGTCCCGATTTCAATTACCTGGCTAACCTTTTCAATTTTCACAGAGAGTGAGAATCAGAAAACAGCAGGTCCTTTATTACAACTCACACTGGCGGGGAATGTTCCACCCCCCCTTCCCTCCCCTCTGTTTGCAGGAAAGCTCTATCAAATTCAAACAAACTCATTGATCATAACTTGTCTATTTACTTATGCTTTGCTGACTGTTAAGTATTCTGGTCCTTTCTACAGATGCGTTTTCCATCCTCCTTTTATCTTGAAACGGCTATTTTTTATATCATTTCTAAAAGCCATGGAGAAACAATCTTAAGTCTCCACCCTGGTTCTTTACTCCAGCAAGAACTCTCACCAGGGTCAAATACCGGGGAAGGTGAAAGCCTTGTGTTTCAAGAGGGGCTATTTGCTGATCTTTGATAAGCAAGACATGGTGGTAGCCAGTCCCAGAGCACTTCCCAGGCTCAGAGCACTGGCGGGGTTCCCTCAGACCAGAAGGCAAGTCCAGCATAGACACCACCCTGCTGATCCCAAAGCCATTGCTCTGCCACTACACTGCACTGCCACTGCTGTTACCTGCAAAAGAAATCTTTTTCCTCTCCCTTTTCACCTTTCTCAGTCATAACTCTCTTATCTCAGTAGCCAGTCCGTCCCAAATAACCACTCTCCTTTGTTCTTTTGAGCTTTCAATACAGCAATCATTTCCATGCCTGTGATCTGTCTGCCCCATCACTCAGCCATCCTAAAAATGGTTTATTTGATTGGGGGTAGGGAGGATTTAGTGCAATAGATCTGCTCCTTAGCAACTCCTTCCCCTCTTTCTTAATCTTCTTTTGTTATTTCCAGCTCATTATCTTTGCCCATGTTCAACTCCAAATTAACTTAATTACTGACAGATTTCATATCTCTCTAAACCAGAAGGGGCACTTGCAAAACATCCTTCCAGTCAATAGTAAATGAGGGCCTTGGCCTATGATAAGTAGGCTCTGGGAAAGGCAGCTTGGCTGTATCTGTCCTGCTCCCTCCAGAGACCTCTCCCAATTGCTCCCAATTGCTCATAGCTTCTGCCATTCCTTTGAGCTACTTTGTAAATCAGGCACTTCATCTATCCATTTTGCAGCCTAGCCAAGTTCATCACAACCTCTGAGCTCCACAACAGACATCTATGTGTAAACTGCCAGGTGAATGCTTCTCTTATGCAGATGCCAAGGGCACTGAGATCTTTCTACCACATTCAGATAGATGGAAAGTGTCTAGGAATCTCCCCCAGATGCAAATTTCAGCTAAACCTGAGTCATACTGGGTCTGAACATTGGATATATTCAGTCCAGGATGGCCTCCTATTACTGGCATATTTGGTAGGCCAAAGATCTCTCTTAATTAGTGCAGCTCTGGTTGCCCAGTATACCGATGATAGCTTGAAAATCCCCACTGAGATAAAAATGCACTAACTGGACTAGAGCCAGAGCAGCCCCTCATACCTCATTCTCTCCTTAGATGGTGATAACCGCTTACTTTGGAAATGAGGAGCAGAATCTCTCTCCAGCAGTTGATGGGTTTCTCAGCTTCTAGCAGGCAAGGAGCACTGCTGTGTCTTACCATTCACGAAAGTTCCCTGCTGGAAGAGTAGGTATTTTCTTCCTTCTGCTGGAGGTCAAGCAACTGCTAGCCAGCCAGGATGCCTCTTCCTAAGTCCGTCAAGTTTTGTCATTGTGTCAGCAATTCCTCAGCCGTAGAAGCAGGATGCTGCTCTGAGAAGAATGAGGAGAGAGCTGTATTCACACAATAAGGAAAGAGTTGTGAGATAGCAGCAACAAACAGGCTTGTGTTGAGGGTATATGAAGTACTTATGAAGCCATCTAACGACATGGAGGAGAGAGAACTAAACCCTCACCAGTGACATAATAGGTAAGGAGAGGTTTGTGGCAGTTATGGAAGGTATCAGGGAGCTCTATTTCTACTGTCTGAAGAAGACACCTGTGGTCTATGGGAAGAAAGGAAAGCTCCAGTGATTCTTTCTGCAAACGGCTTATTTAGATGAGCACTTCTTCCTAGCTCTGTGCTGCCCTGGAAAGCGGAACCACGGGTTAAATTGGAATGTGTCCCCTCTCATCCTACAAAAGTAGAACTACAATTCATGCACATATACTTGGAGTTAACTAACGTGAACACTGGTAACAGTGCAGCTGGAGGACACGTTTCCTGAGGCTCTGGTGTCTGACCCATGCAGTTAATTGGAATGACATAAACTACTGAAAGGAGACTATTACCACATAAAGTGCAGTCAGGTCGTTAGTCATGGACTCTCTGAGGGATAAAGCCTCATTCAGAAAGAAAGTCTACATGTCCCCAAATCTTCAGGCCTTTCCCTTTCTCTGTTGCCCCTTGCTTGTTCATCACCTTGCTGTGTCCCTCTCTGCTCTGTAGGGAGAGAGGTCAAGGCAGGATAATTCCTCCCTGCTTCACTAAAACATTTTCAGAATAACGGGTAATCAGTGTAACCACGTTGCATTTATCAATCAGCTCAGCAGGAGGCTGTTCCTAAGGTCTGTTTTTGCCTGAAGAAAGCAAAGAGCAAATGCCTGCCCTGAAATCTGAACTTGTGGCCTCTAAAGATCATTTGTAAACATCTTCCCCAGATTTAAAGGCCAACGACACTAGTCAGTGCCCACTGGAGGTCAGTCTTGTGCCATGAAAACCTGTGTGGGAAGTGAGGCGGTGGGGTGCCCTGTGATTTCCAGCAGCCTTGGACTCTAAGCTCATGTGTACAGTGCACAACATGCTCTAAGAGACAACCTGTTCCAGCTCCCTCAGTGTTGATTTATTACTTAGGGATTTTTTATGTTCTCATTTCTTTTTTTCTTGCTCAAAAGTATCCAGTGCTCTGTTGCTGGACAAGCTCAGCAAGGGAGGTGCATGTGCAGTGTAGCACAGGATCACAGAAAACCAGGATGCACCTCAGGTCCAAGCAAATGTGTGCAGTGGCGCCATATAGCTGGTGAGTCAGGCTTACCCTGCTTATCCAAGCTGACCAATCCAAGCTGACCAGAGAAATACTCTGGTTTCAAGGCAATTCTTAGTCTTTTGATTTTATTACACAGGGCAGTGGCATCGTAATTATATACAAACTGCACCCTGTGGATGAGAGATCAGGATATTGATGTACGACCAAGACAAATCTAGATATACCCAGTTCAGAGCCATAATCCTTGCTAGAGCCAATAATTGAGATCTTCTACACTAAAAGCTTTTCAAAGAGTCATCTTCTCCTACTTCTTCTGTGAGACCCTCCAAGAAGGGCTTAATAAATAGTTGATGGGAAACAAAATCCTTCAGTTAAACATTTCGTCTAAACAGACTTATCTCCCATCAAAAAAAATCTATGCTTTTATGCAGGATCCCACAGGTGCCAATGCAAACTCAGCTCTGGCTCTACCAGGTGGTTGGCTCTTGGTAATTTATACATTTATATAAAAAAATATACAATGGGCCTACATAGAAAATGGAGATTGAAGTGCTCCACTGTGATCTCCTCAGGTTACTATTTTACACATCAGTCTGTGGCCTAGATATTCCTTATTACACCTTCATGGTGACTTAATTCTTCTCTGTAGATGAAGCATGGCAGAACCGTTCTCTCCACATCTGAAGTGTAGGATACACATCATCCACACACATTCACTGAAGCTCAAGACTGAAATTATAGCCAATACTGAACAAACCCTCTGTTGGCCCCTTCTGTAAGAAACCTTTAGCATATATTTCTCCTGCTTTGCTGTAGTAGAAAAAGAGCCATTCCTTTTCTGCTGTTTTTCTAGTACAGCAATAGAAATATTGATCTCCATCATTGGCTTCTGTCCTGTGAATGATCAGTTATCCTTTGGTGTTAAACAAACTGCAATTCTGCATTCTAAACAACCATAGAATCCCAAGGCTCAAGGTACCTTCTGGCCTCTTACCTCTTACTCTAATTAGTATTCCTGTCTGCAGGGCCTTGTTCTCGCCACATGTTTCCAGCAACAGAAAAGCAGTCTCCACCTCCCTGTCCTTCTCCACTCACATTCACCTCCTGCCTCAAGGATCAGCAAGGCTCTTTCTGAAGCCAGGCAGTTCTTAAGAGGGACTGGAGCAGATGGGAAAAAAATAGACAGGGTGAGGTCATTGCAATAACTTGGTAATGTTGGCTCTCCATAATTTGGAAACAAGCCCACAGTATGGACATGGCATTGGTGTCATTACTTAGAAGACATGACCCTAACTAGACCAGGACCTTGGCAGTCCAGTGATGACACAAAGGATCAGAAACCAGACAAGCAATGGGTAGGAACAGAAACAAGAAGACTGTTGCCTTTGGCAGAGCCCATTTTTGTCAGACATCCTTGCAGCAACCCTTGGGTGCTGCCATCTCACTGTATATTAGAAACTGGGTTGTGAGCATGGGATGCACTCCTCCTGGGATGATCCATATTGGCAAATTACATGTCAATGAGCTTAGGCCAAGAGGACATTCATATCCATTGCTCTGCATATGCATATTTGGGGTTTTTTGTTGGTTCTCCCTCTCCCTTTGGCCTCACCTCCACCCTTTGCTGCAACATCTGTGATATTTACTACAGCGGGGTATGTAATATGTCTTCATCTGGCTGTTTTGGGAGCTTTTGGTCTATTTACTGCTTTCTTATGGGGTATTTATTTTCTTATGAACATTTTGTACCTTCACAGATGGGACTGAACCACTTACGTCTATCAATAAATCACAGTAGCTAAAGCCCTGGTTTACTGCCAGGCTAGACCAGCTGTGTAACTTAGTGAGTGTGTTGAAGACAAAAGGTTTGGACCAGGGATATATTTAGTGGTTCATATTTAAAAAAGAATTGGGAAGAAAGGGAGAGTTTAGAAAGTATTTAAGTAAAAAGTAGCTGCATGGAAGCAGGACAAGCGCTAGTCTCTGTGAGCAGGACCCAGTTTCATGCGTCTTGACTCATTTACTCTATTGATCTGCCCAGCATTTTTCAGAGTCAAGATTTGCTCAGCCTTCCTAAGACACTCTCTCTCTCCCCATCTACCATACCTGAGCTGCCTTTGCTCTCCAATGCTGCAGGCTGAGTCTTGTTCATGACCCAGTGATGAACTTCTGCCCTTGGCATAGCTGGATAAAGAAATTCCTTTGCTGAAACACTGAGGGATACTGGTGTGTCACTCTTCCGTGATGCTCTGAGGGAAATAGTGCTTGTTTTAGAAACACTAAAACAAAAGGCTTTATAGATATTGAAGGGGGTTTGTTAGTTTGATTCTGGCAGAAGCAGCTTTTCAATCCATTTATCAAGCTGCCTGCAGCTCCCATTTCAAGGCTGATGAAGCTATAATAAACAGTGAGCCAAAAGAAAAGAAAAGAAAAAAAAAAGTCCTTTGAAAGGTGCATCCAGAGCAGCTTAATAAATAAAAGAAGGTTGGGACAAAGAAGAAAAATCATCAGTGCAAGTTCTGACTTTCCTCTGCTGTTCATTTTATAGCATCAATTTAAATAAATGAATGGAACCACTTGGTGGAATCACTCTTTCATTCTCAAATTCATTCTCTAAAAAGTTCTGCCTATGAATTCATCTTTCTATAATGGCTCATGTCTTGCTATCTACCCTCCAAATTGCCCTCCAAATTGGCACTTTGAAATTTATAAGCATATCCATCAAGCTCTGCAGACCCCCTGAGTTTCTTTGAAATAGTACAGGCATTCCTGATTGATGAAAACTCTTTATGGAAACTCCAGTGCAATAAACCTCAAGACAGCTAAGCACCTGGATGTCACCTAGCTCAGGTGACTTTCTGGCCATGCATCCTGAACATTACATTGTTCTCTTTCTACTGTCCATACAGAGTAGACACCTTGGAGTTTACACCAAGCTTTTGTCTTCCACAGATGAGATGTTGCTTCTGGGCAGATCCCTGGAGGTCTCAGTCCAATAGCATCAGCCACCAGCTGTACGAGGGCAGCCTTTGCCCATACTAGGGTTAAGTGTCATTTGCCATGTTCTCTTTTCCATTTGGATTCATGGATATCTGGCAAGCTGGGAGACTTCTCCAGTCGCTTGCTGGATATTTTATGCCATTAATCTCCTGATTGATTTATTTGATCTCTTGATTGATTGAACTGCGTTTCTTTCCAGTGCATTTTGATTATCAAGGCCTTCAGACTGGATGTCCAGGTATGAGTTTCAACACTGTTCTTCCAGAAGATGTCACCATGTTTTTTTACATTGCAGTAATTCTTCTTTGGGTCTGATCCTTTCTTCAGCTGATTTGGGTTAAGATTCACAGACTTCAACAGGTCATTAAGGTCCTGTTAGCCATAAAGAAAACAAAGAGGGAGTTGTAGACAATAAAATATTGAAATATGAGGGGTGGTGAAAGAATCACAGAGAACTGGAGAACAATAGACAAGCCCAGAGGAACAGAGACAGGAACTGAAAAGGAAAGGGTGGTGGTGGTGGGGAATTGAAATGAAAATAAGGCTTAAAGAAGAGAGGAGAAAGGGAAGTAGAAGAAAAGGGAAAGGGAGAAAAAAGGCACAGAAATATACATAAAGAAGAATCCATGCTGGTTTTCACTAATACTTCTCTAGATGGAATTAGTATCAACAATAACAGAACCTCTGAGCTCCAGAACAATAGCTGAAATAATTCAAGAACAACTTTAAGATTAAAAAACAGTAAAGGGAGCTTGATTTCTTTCCCAGATTTTCTTTTCCTTCTACATATATATATATAGAAAATAACCTCATCCACTTACATTCTGTGGCTCATCACCACAAAAATACAAATAAAAGAATGAAACCAGCCTTCAGTGCAGACAGAAAATAAATTAGAGGTCTCAGTGCTTTCTCATTGTTGCAGCTGGGGCCTGTCTTCACATTTATTTATTTTTAAATTTTCCCTCCCTCCTTGCACTCTGGAGACCATATCCCATAAAATGTCAGGTTATCAAGTTAACTGTGAATAATTCATGAGATAATTATAAAACATTTACACCAGAACATTATTATCCTGCAACTAAAAAAACCCCAAATACTTAATGTCCTCCAACATTGATGGCAGACCTCTTGTGACTGCAATGTTCCTTATCGCTAAAATTAAATGGAATTAGTCTTCAGTACTTCTTTTGTGCCTACTAGCACAGAATCACCAAGGGAACATCCTCAGATAATATAGAAAGCATTAAAAATGCATGCATATGTATACCCGCATGTTTATGCACGCACATATATTCGGGATTCTGACACATACCGACGGAGGAGATTCAATTTCAGTCTTTCTCCTCCAAACATACTCTGAGACACAAGGGACACAAGCTTTTATGGCAAATACAGGAAAGAACTCCTTCTTGTTCTGCTTTCCTCCTCGCTCCTTCTTTGAATACAGTTGATGCACACAGAAAACTAACTCTGCTTCTCGTAAGCATGTTTGCACCCCGACCAATACCCTTAATGCCTTTCTACACAGAAGAGAAGGCCAAGGGCTCCTTTTCCTCCCGGTAGCTATCAAGAGGCCACATTAGGCAACACAGCAGCTACATCTGCCTTACAGCCAAGAGCAGGCACCCCCGCCCTGCGAGGGCTGGGAGCACATCCCGAACCAGTGAACACATCTCAAGAGATTTGGCACTAAGCTGATGATAAACAAAACTGTCCAGAGTCTGAGACATTACAGTTTGATTAACCACGCGCACCTTTGTAGAAGGATTAGGAGGACTCTATCATTGCGATGTTCGAATTCTAATTGAAAAACCAGTCCCTACCATGCAGACCGTGCTGGTCTAGGATCTGGGAAGGGAGATGTGTGTGGGTGTCAGCATCTGCTTCGGGGCAACAAGGGGGCTCACAGCTCCAAAGAGCCATGTTTACCTCCCATCGCACAACAGCAAACATCATGGGGTTGTACAAGACTGAGGAGCACAGTGGGGACTGGAGTTTGAATTTCAATCATCTATGCAGAACCCATGCAGAAACCCACCTGCTGTGTGCAAGTGTCAACAAACACTCATGAAATTTCATCTCTGCATCAATTTGCAAAACAGCAAAAATGCTTTGTGAGCACTAATGTAGTCCTGTGTACACAGCTGCCAACAGTTGCCCTCTGGGCGCTATGTTTCTCTCGGCAAGACTTCATTTATCATGAAGACTACCATCAATATGTGAGCTGAGTATGAATTCCTAAGAAGGTTTATTATCCTTAACCCTGTAACACAAAGGAGTCTTGTTTCAGATATTCTTCTCTGGGTATCTAACCTGAACCACAAGGCTATCTATGGTCTAGAGAGTGGTAAGCAGTTTGTATTACTAGACTCTTGTGTCATATACTGTCCATGGAGGGAAGAAGTCCCAGTACTTAATTTGGAGCCCACCAGTGGCTCTCTAAATGGTGAAGAGTCCCATTCCTGAGCATTCAAACTCAGTGCTGATGTTACAGTACACTACTGGCATTAGGAAAGCAGCAAGATTTTTTTGAATGGTTATTACTACTAACTATGTGATCCTGCAGCTAAAGAGCAGAAATCACGGTGCTAGATATTGTTCATGTCCCCCCTCAAATATGTAGCTATAGCAGAGCCTCTTCCTCAAAGTAATTACTATCTCAGAGAAAAGTTAATATCACTGGGTAAAGATAGATGACGACCACAAGACAATGAAACAATCTTCACTAGTGTTACAGAGTCTGAACGTACCAACAGCTTAAGTCATGTTAACCAGCCAATTACAGATTCTAAAGAGGTAACTCTCCTTCAACTGATTCTTCATAATCACCTGGGCACAGGCGATTGCAAAACAGAGCTCACTCACGAGGGCAATGGCAGTACAAGGGGATGTGTTTTAGGTTACACTAAATTCTTCTTTAATTCCACTTCCTAAAATTTGAGATAATTTGAGTATGAAAGTTTCCCAGTGAAAAGAGCTGAAGACTACAGCATTTATTTCTCTGTGTAAGGACAAAGCGATGATCAAGTCCAAGCTTTTTCTTCTCAAATCAATTGAGCTGCTCTCATGATGTCACTATCACTGGCACCGATATCTAATTCAAAATTACCTCAAATCTGAAAGACTGATTTTCACCCTCAGCATTTAATGTCTGCTGTTCCTTTCTTTTCCCAGCAGGCAAAAAAAAAGAAAGAGAGAAGGAGAGGAAGAAGGAGATGGTTCAGATTCAACTGCAATTTAGCATTCATTTGCATTTTTAAATTAGTTAAGCTACGGACCGTTGCAAAACAATGACAGAGAATTTTTGTAATAATTAGTCTGCTGGGAGTGTAGAAATGGCTATACAGACAGGCTGCACTGAAAGAGGAAGCAATATCCAAATGCTCAAACTGGGATTTGCACAGGCAAATTTACTCTCCCTCATATGGGACCAGATCCGGCCCACCACAGACAGCTACAGTTCAGACGACTTCATCTGCACCAGACACTGACTACAGTCAGTGGAGAGAAAGGGATATTTCGAGACTATGATTCATCTAATCCTAAAGTAGGCCAAATGATTAGATACCTGAAGTGAGGTGAGATTCATCTCACCACTGCTGTTTTCAGCATAATCTTAAATTCTGCAGTCTCTTTGTATTCATCAGGCTCTCCTCAATGGGCTCCACACATCTTTTCCCCTCTCCCTCCCTTCTGCAGTTCTTACCATGATTCTCCTAGTACCTGTAATGGGATGTATCCCTCTCCTAACCCAGTGGAAAGTCCTTACTGCTTCAGATCTGCCAGTAAGTGCTCGGGGAAGCAGAAAGTGGTGGTTCAGAGTGGGAATTAACTAAAGGGCCCCCAGTTTTGCCCCAGGGTCCTACCTTCCCTTAGCTTATATAGGGGGATAGAACAGCACTTCACTGTACAGTGTAAGCTGCTGCGTATTCAGCAATCTGACTTGAACTCATTGATTTTGCAATGCATCTCGAGTTTGTTGCTTGAGATAGGTGAATATTATAACGTCTCCTTCCTTGGATGGCAGAACATGGCAGCACTAATGCTCACTTTGGGCAGTAGTGGGAAGAGACTACTGGTGACTAAGCACTGCTTTAGAAATACTGCATCCTCGACCATCTTGGAAGCAACTGTCCATTAGATGCTCTCTGTCTCACGTCATTTTGTATTGTCCTTCACTTGCCCTGCTCCAAAAGCTGGTATCTGTTCCTTAGTGTAACTGCTACTTTTTGCTTAAGTTTCCCCTATGAGTGGACTGAAGCACAAGGAATATCCGGTGAATTTCTCAAAGTCCAAACTTCTCACCTGATCTGAAACACCAGCCCTCAGACGTTTGTGTTTATCCAGCTTCATCACTGTTTTGTCCAAAAAATTGGATACATTCTCTTCCAAAGCTCACCTTCACGAACCAAACACTACAATGCATCTCTTGTAATGATGCAATATTATCAGTACAGATGAAAAAGTTAAATGATAAAGAGAGTGAAAGCTGTCTCTGACCCCAACATCAGCTAAGATATTTCTGATATTTCATTACAAATACCATTTGAATCTGTCTATATTCATCAGATGTAAGGAAAACTGAAGCAACACAAATGTTTGAAGTTATATACCACTAGTTATGTACCTGTTAACCTCAATGGGATAAACAATTCAAACATATGCACTCAAACATTGTCCAAACCTATGCTACAGCAAATTGCATGCATTACCCAGAGTAATAACAAAGAAGCAAGAGGCTTAGGGCTTTGCCATGGAATCATTTACTATCTCTCAAACATAATGTGAGATTACAGAGCATCATCATTTTATGAACACTTATTGCATAATGGTGCATCAGGTGGGTATACAGGAACCAGCCATTTTCTAAAAGTTTTATTTCTTGTCTCCTTCCAAAGAGGTCCCTACGATTTGAAAATCATTCTAACCTGCACGAAATGGCTTTACACTATGACCACAAAATAGAGACCTCATTATTCTGACAACAAAGTAAGTGCAACTGTATTTCCCTGAAGGAGCCCAAACCTTTATGGTTTTATTACCACGTCTCTGAGTTTTCATAGCTATTTATCACATTTTGTTTCAGCATGGACTTAAGTGACTTGATCTAAGCTACCTCTTCTGAGGACAGAAGGGCAAGCAGAATGTGAAAGCTGAAATATATAAATGGCTCTACCTTTATTGTGGATGCCAAGACCAAAATGTGTGCTGTTCCTCATTTGTTAGTCCCTTGTGCAACTTTTGGGAATTTCTGGAGTGTATTTATCCCATCAAAGTTTCTGATAAGCCCTTATCAGTTTGCCTCATCACATAGTGGGTCTCAGCTATGACAACTAGCACTGCTTTAGACAGTTCAAGTTTCTTGCTTGCTCACCTGCCATCTTGCCACCAGTGACATGTCCAAATTGAGGTGCAAGTAAGCACTCCTCTGGATCATCTGTGCAGTTCCCCTCAGGGTAACCTTAATTTCTGCCTCTGGCAGAGAATCACTGCAGGGTTTATGCTTTACAGCTGTGGTGTAGGCTTTGGAAAGGTTTCTTTAGTTTGTAGTATGCAAAGGCACATGGAGCAAACATTCTGTCAATGCTACTAAACTCCGGATAGGATTCTTCTCAACTGATCTCAGGCAGGTGACCTGCAAGATGTCTTGGTTTCTACTGTAGCCACTGGAGAGGGAAACACCTCCCAAGGACCATTTGTCTCATCCTAAAATGATACAAAGAGAAAAGGGATCAGTTTCTGAAAATGTCTTTCTCCTCCTACTAACTCTGGAGCATATCTACACATGTTTAGACTAGTCTAACTCTCTAACTTTTAGACAGTTATATTTAGACTAGGGGAAATACACAAAACTCAAATAATTTTTGTATATTTACCTACATACATAGTAATGGACCCGTTCTAGTTTGTTCCTGAGTCTTTTCATGAAAGCATCACCTTGAAATGACACTATTTTCAGCCAGAACAAAGCAGATCCAGATTTAGACCTAGGCAACCCTAAGAATGTACACTACCAACTAATTCTGTGATGATGATAGCATCTTCCCTGTGAGACAGCAGGTTGGGTAGAGAGAGCAGAGAAAAGAGACAGAAAGGAGATTGAACAGGAACTTTACTGCATACCAGCTCCTTGGTGAGGACAGATCAGTATTATAGCCTCGCTTTCTGAAAGACTGAATTTTAAGACAGTTTCTTTGAAACAGCTCTAACCATCCAAAGGCTGCTGAAGTAGTTTCATGCCATATTCCTTTGTCAACTATCTCCTTTTGTTCCCAGGCTGGTGTTGCAGCCTGGCTGCTGTGCTGAGTACTGCATTGCAAAAGGTGCACAAGGAGCTGATATCCAGTGGCCTCAGACACATCTTTAGACCTTCACTTGCTGAGGCACAGTCATCTATAACCATGTTTGCTGAATATTTCCATATGTGTAACCAGCAGTTTAGATATCTCACTGTCCCACGAAGTGCTTTTCCATAAAAATAAGATACTGTAAAACCTATTCCTTTAGACAACCCCTGACTCTGAGATAGCCCAAGTGTCTCTATTTTACAAAATAAAAGCTTGAGAGTTCATTCTCCTGAGCCTAACAGCGGTAAACGGAAAACGTTATCTCCATTATCTGTGATTGTCTTGGAAAACCAGCTCACCCCGAGGCCAGCTATTAACATCTTTCCGCATAACAATAGTTTTTATTGTCCCACTATTTCACATGCATCCTGTCAAGACACGCAGATGAATGAGTTACCAGGGGGTAAGTTTGGGTATAAATTTACAAGGCCTCTACTTCATCGTAATTGTCTGTATTCATATTCTCATTCTTCATGCTCAACCAGATGTACCTGGAAGTGATTTGTCCTCA
>VXBW01007282.1:641066-712738 GCA_013400375.1 Thinocorus orbignyianus | reverse complement strand
AAAAAAAAAGGGGGGTCGGTTGCTTTGCATCTGCTGTATAGAAACAACAACAACAACAACAACAACAACAACAAAAACACAAAAAAAACCAAAACAGTGTCCTGGGGCTTCTGGTGAAGAAGATGACTTCTTGGGAGGTCACCCACCAACCTTCCCTGCAAAACTTGTTTTTCCTTCTGTGGCCCACATCGTGCCTATTCCACACAATTTAAAAATGTTTAGTGAAAATATGAAGCCAGCTATTTAATTTGAAAGACAATTTTCATCCAAGTAGCTGAAGTATTTCTGCTGAAAGGAAATGTATTATCAGGGAAAAAATATCGAATGGGGCTGTCTACACTAAAATTCTTGACACTCCGCATATGTGAGCAACCATCCATAAAAGGATGTGCAGTTTACATCAGCAGACTCTTCTCCAACCCCAGCTGTAATATTTCTACAGAGACACAACCTAAGAACATTTGACTATCTGCATTTTTGCATGTGCCTCAAAGCTTTTGTTACCATGACTATGATGGCTAGTGGGTATGATTTGCTTACATTCCCAGCTGACAGCCAGGCCAGCAACAGCTCATAGTTTATACATGGTCTTTTATTCTTTTTATTATTTAGTGGATTGCCTTAATGGCTCCAATGGCTGTTGTGTTTTCAATGAAGCAGCAAATAATTGAAAACACTAAATAGTCATTATGCCTGGTAAATGACAATACAATAATAGGCAGGCAAATATTAGAGAAGTTCTCACCCAACTGAGGGAAGCCAAATATAACGAAGATCATCTTCAGAGAAATATGCCATGAATGACATCCATCTCTAAAGGAGTTCAATGCACTCTTCTAACCTACAGTGCTATTTCATTCAGAATAAGAATAAATGTAGAAGTTCGCTTAGTCCAGCTTCTACACACATTTAACTTACTTGGTGTTTATCTGTTATGCAAGTACCCTGATTTAAGTCATCTTCAGCTCACACCAGTTTGCTTATTTTATTCTTTCTGACTACTTATCCATTCCACCAATTACTCTATAATAATTTGTGAATGCCATACGATGTCCTAATCATTGCAGTTCTTGGTGCGTTCATATGTTAGATAATTGACATGGGGAGAAAAACAATAAGGAGAGTCAGGCATTCTGAGGAAAAAGCTTGTTCAATGTACACCACTTAATGCAACTCCAAGATGCTGAGAGCCACATCCAGGAAATGGAAAAAGCTGGGTGTCAGCCTACCAAAACCATCTGCCTGGGGTCTTACATTACCACTGTAGAAATGTGACTGGGATTTGATTTTTTTTCTTTTAGCTTCAATTTTCCTATGGCTAGAAAGGATGAATGCAGCTTATAAGAGTACAAAAATTCAAGACAGTGACATTGTTATTCTAATTTGCAAAAAGAAAAAAAAAAAAAAAAAAACAAGGAGGAGCAGATTCAAGGATGATACAAAACCCTTGGGCTGGAATCCCTTTTTGGCTTATATTGACATAAATAACATGCGGGAGTAGGAAAGCCCACATTAACAAGAGAATTAAAACTCACTACTCAATTTGCATTGCTAAAAGTGGTGCAAGGCTTTAGAGGCATAATCATAAAACCGGTTCTTCCTGAATATCCTCTTTCTTCCTCATTAGCTGTCTTGGTCAAATTTTCTTCCTTGTTCAGATTTCACAAGGAAAACAATACTCAGTTAAAGGCTTAGAGTAGCTGTGGTTTTGCACCATCATAGAGGACAACAGGTTTCACTCTAAAAGTTAATGTGCCTTGCTCGGCATGGTGCTAGAATTGTTGATGTTCAAGGACAGATTGGACAAGCAGCTGCAGGAGGAACCCAGTGTGCCTTACCGAGAATCACATTAGTCTTGGGAGATCCTGAGCTGAATATACTCAGAGATCAGGAAATGTTACAGAGGAAGATTAAACATGCTTTCCCTATTCTAGCTCTTCACCCCGTGTCTGCTTCTGGCCCCTGCTGAAGACCCATTATCAATGCAGCTAAGCTACTCTAAAGGCTCAAAGATATCTGTTCCTCAATGGCTAATAATTTACAGACTCAGCTGCACCATGAACATCATCTAAACATCACAAATATGATTAGAAGACAGAAGATGGTGAAGATTATTTACCAGAAAATAACTTTCTGCATTCCTACTAACATCTTCAGCAATGAACAGAGACAACACAGTATAATAATTACAGACCTGGCACTTGGTAGAATGATTCTCAAACTTTTTCCACAAACCGGAGGTGTTTTGCAAGATGGTCAGAACGAACCACAGCATGTCAAGTTTTATGGCAGAATGGGGATGTGTTCCCACAAGAGCAAAATACCTAATTGGCCCATAATCTATCAGACCAGTGACAGAGAATAAAATTCCCAGTATAATTGGTTTATAAATCATTCCTGTGATACCAAGACCTAGCAATTTATTTTGAGGTTTTGAGTGTCTATTCTGAGGAAAAGTTGTGGTTTAGCTAAATTTAAACTCTTTGGCTGCTACAAGGGGAAAGATGACAGCTGTGCACAGTGATTTATTTCTCCACTTTACCTGGATTGTAAAGGTGTGAAGACACAGCTTTGAAAAACCAGTTTATCCAGTGGCCAACAGGCACTGTGCAAGTGCTGTCCCTCCTGGCCCCAGCTTTCTGTTGTGTTAGATTTCCTCTCAGAACATCTGGTGTTAGGCAGCCACCTTCATCCTCTCCATGAGGCCTGTCATAATGCACTAGCTTTTAACTGCTTTTTGAAGACCATTTTGCAAACAGAAGTTTACCAGAGTCAGTGCCCCACACAGGCAGTATGCACAATATGAAATTCACTCACACATGCATGTAGTTTCCCAGGTCATGAACCATCGTGGTCCCTTACATTCATAACTCCTCTACTTGATATGAATGTTAGTACACACATTTAGCTGCTCAGAGCATCATCAGGGCCAGGTGGGACCGTTACTCCTGTTTGTGAAGGTTACTGTCCTAGTTCGTGAAGCACAGCCTTCACTCCCTGGTGAAGGACCAGAAATGGTTTCTATCTGCACCTTCTGGAGAAAGTCCTCAAACTTAGCAGCCTTGGCAGGACCTTAGAGTAAGATAAAGGCCAGACTGGAACTGGGGGTGAGGTTAATAATCATGTATAAATATTTTATGGCAGTTTTGCCTGAGCAGAGGCACAGCAGATAGAAAAAAATAAAAGATACTCCCATCCTCCATGGAAATAATAGGAGCCACCTGCCAACACTTTCCCACAAGCAAGTGGCAAGGACAGAGAACATGGTTGGCAGTTTCCTTTTCCTGACGCTTTTTTCCACATTCATCCCTACAGGAACCTATAGCAGGGCCATCATTCGATTTCTGCAGCAGTTCATGTCTGTGCCAGGACAGTGACCTCAGTGACAGCAGATGGGAAGCAATACAGCAACATCCTCCCCTGTACCATGGATTTACAAGTACCGACTATTTTCTATGAGCAGCTTTTCATTAACAGAATTGCAGAAAGAGAATAACTGAGGTTCTGGAAGCACCATGTACATATCCAAAGCAGACAGAGGTACCCATTTACTTTAACCCTAATAAGAGATGCTCCTAACATACAATGAGGCACTAAAGTCTGGTAAAAGGGAAAAAGAAGGAAAGGTAACATTTTGCACCAAGCTGTTCTGCTAAGTTATTAAAGGAAATCTGGAAATACTGGGCTCTGATTGCAAATATGGTCATGCAAACACGGTTCTAAGAAAAATAGAAACAAGAACCTAAGTTATGTCTCCCTTTGCTTTCCAAAAGTGCAAAGTAGCCAGGCAAAAATATTCAAATCAGAAACGACCCTTGCCCCCAGCATGACCATTTGATTCAGCAGACAGAAAAATAAACATTTCACCGCATATATACCTTCTCCAGACAGCAGTCCCAGTGAAGAGGAGATTCCTCACATACTGGCTGCAAGCTCAGAAGACAAGATCGGAAGATATTTAGCATGCAGACACACTGGTATGCACAATCCTGCCCAAGTGCTTCAGCACATATCATTTATCTCTTCTAAAGCAGAAGCTATAAATAGAGTAATGCCCACAGTTGCCACATCACTATGGAATGCACCACCACGTATTTCCCTTGAAAAGCACTGAGGACCATCTCTGGTTCACAAAATACTTTATTTTCTTCTAAGTCATCTATGTTCTTATTTACATTTTATCTCAACAGCGATGAAAATATCTGAATAAACACTCATGGAAATTAACAATCTCTGTTTAGTTACATGCAACGTACTGTTTCTACAACCTCCTATACCTTCACCCAAAAAGACATGTTGCTCTGAATCTGCATGTTTTGTGATACAGTAAGTTGTCCCCAACACTGCACTTCCAGCCCACCATAGAATTTCAGCTAGCTTCTTGATCAATGGGCTGGAGACAGGGGTAACTCAGCATAGGAATCATCATTCACTGCTCTTGCCTTCTCTTTGGGCTGTAGCACATGGAGTTGGTTGGATTTTCAAAATCTTCTGTTTGGTTTATCTCCTGGACACTTAGGAGACCACCCTGTAGCATAAAGACTACTTGAATGAGAATGAGACATTGCTTTTATGTAGCCTGTTAGCCACACATGGGTAAACAAAGGCAGGAAGGGCCCGAGGAAAGTACTTAAAGAAGGAACATAAACTGAATTCCTCAAGTATACATAGCTCTCAGTAAAAAAGTCACCTCATGAACTTCAATTCTATATAATATGGAGAAAGACTTTTGATTGTCAAACACTGGCGCAAAATCACTCTTTTCAGCCTATGCTTTGATCTAAACTAAGATCATGGAGAACTAGTGAGCAGCAAGGACCTATATGATCTAATTAATCATAACTGATTAATTATTGTTGCTCAGTTTGGACAGTGCTGTCTAGAACTGCATTTTTAAAGCACATAAGCTTGATGGTATATCTCTTCTGATCAGCCCTTCAAAAGAATATTCATATAAGTTGGAGCTGCAGCATCTCTGCTGAAGTATTTTGATGACATAATGGGTCCTTATAAATACCTAATTTGCGCAAGTGAAGTGAGTCCAGCTATTTAGGGTAGGTCAGAGCATCAAGTTACTGTCTCTTCTCTAGCAAATTTTTACTATGTCTTAGGTCAGAGAGATCTTGCTTAAATGCAAAAGCACTTTGTAATTGCACTTTGCAAAACAATGTGAGAAATAGGCACAACATGGCTTGCTGATAAAGCAGAATTTTGTCAGAGTAGGACATTGTTAAAAGGTTTACTCTGGGGGCACCAGCTGTTTTCTAAAGTACTCCTGAATGACAGAAAATGCACTTACATGCAACACACGGAAGGGCCAAGAATAAGACCTGGAAATAGTTTATATGTAAATAACAGCACAAATACAAGAAATCTGAGAGTCCACAGATATGATACTGATGACAGAGAGAAATTCAACATCATATATGCCATTTTGTCAAGAAGGGAAAGCCTCAGGGGGAAGTACATGAGAGAGCAGCTATTTTATCCTTCATCAATATTTACCAATATACAACAACCAAAGATGCTAATGTTCAGCACTTACCCTTTTATCCATCATTTCCTACGACTTTTTCCCTCCTAATATTGCAAACAGCAACTGCTTTTTGCAAAATTGTGAATGATGCTTAATACTCAGATTAAATGAGAGCTGGAGGCAGAGAAGTATTAAATGTAAAGTTGATAGTGTTTTAACAGAGTGATGGCCTTTGTCATAAGCAGGCTATCAAACTTAGACCTAACAAAATCCACCATGAGAACATCACCTTTGCTGGCAGCTGTTACAAAGGGAATAGGGAATAATTTTAAGTCAAGTCCAGTAAATTCTACTGGGACTAAAGAAATTCGTGGAACCACCAGTGGCTATGAAATACAAGGGTCCACATGCAACCACTCAACATCTTTAACCACAAAGCGAGGCTGGGCAAAAAGCAAACCACCTGGACTTGTTCCTTTTCTTGGCCTCCAGCTCTCCAGCTGTTGTGGAGAGGAGGCATGAGAATGCAAAAGCAAGGAATGACAGCACACTAGCTCAAAGGAACAAGTTGGACCCTATTCTCCCAAATCCCTCAAATCTGTGGTGCTGATGCTATGAAAGTCATACCATCCTAGACCTGAGGGCAAGGAGCCAGCAACTTAAAAGGAAAAAAAGATGTACATAGCAAGGGAGGCAGAAAACATGACAGAGAAAAGGGAGCAGCAATGACCTGAGCCAGAATAAACAGAGAACCACTTGCCTGAATGAACCTTTGGTCTGATACCACTTGTGAGTTTTGATCACATCAGCCAGGTCTCCAGGAGAAACAGTTCCTTGTACAACATCAGCAAATTACCCTGGTTTCCAGTTGTGACTAATGCCTGGTAGAAAGCTGCAAGGGAGAGAAAACATTAATGCAACCTGGCCAATTATGCACTGAAGAGATTCGGGAAAGCAAACTAACAAAAAGTCTCTGAACCTGCAGGTGTCAAGACAAACCCAAAAGACTAATAAGCTTGCTTTCTTAATGGGGGGCTGTATTGGTGAGCACAGAGAACGGGAGTGATTCCTACAGCTGCTGCTTGCAGGAGGTCAATACATAGCACAGTGGTCACCTCAAACTCATATGTGAAGGTAGAACCACAGGGGTTCCAGCACTTGAATTTGTTTTCTCATTTTTTACCTGCGATGAGACTTGTGATGGCAGCCACATGGGAAGAGCCAATTACCTTTCTGACAATAGCTCCAACATACTCTGAAATACTGTATCCCTTCAGTACCTCATCTTAAGGGCTCCAAAAGCCAGGTCAGGGAGTTTGAGGCTGAACATACCGACGAAAACCTGTGTGTACTGAGTCACAGGAGGAGATTACCACCTTATGGGCCTATCTCAAGGGTTGGAAAAAAACCCAACCTATTTTATTCTCTCAGTTTGTTCACTTGAGAACAACTCAGCCCACTGTACTGAGAGGCACAAACGTACCAGAAGGACTGCTACAGTGGAGTTGAGGATCAGTGCAAGCAGTAACAGGGACTGATTCAAAACACCAGCTCAGAGACCTGCTGTTACAAGGTACAGCTCTGGAGGTGAAACAAGGGAGACTTCAGAGAAACATCTTCTCACTGTTTCTGGTAAAATGAAGTGTTTCTACCCATTCACATTCTCTCTATGTTCTGCTGTTCAAGTGCAATTATAACTCCACTCTCAGCAGTGCTTTTGTGCCTGTCTCTGATAAGACCAGGGGCTGCTTTGCGTGCTGTATCTGATTTTGCATTGCCACACAACCCGCGGGAGCTGATCCCGCCAGACCTCAATGGGCCGTATAGCACAGACCAGAACTATAAAAAGAGAGTGCATTCCCCACCTTAGAGCAGAGGGAAAGCCTGAAGGGAAGAGATGCTGCCAGTTGTTTTTTACATTGATTCTTTTCACACTTTATAGTCACTCACTCCAAGCTCCACAAATACCTACAGGGTCAAAACACTGTCCTCAGGAGTTGGAGTGTTGACCTTCATAAGTGACACAGCCAATACGAAGTCCTTGCTTTGGAAGGAATTGCCCCAAGTACAATCTTTTAATCATTCAGTCTTCTTTCTCCTTCAAGCAAAATCTGCCAGAACTGACTACTTCCAATTCACTTTTTTCCTTCTTCTTTATTTTATTTTTTGTGTTGCCCCAGCCTTCCCTCTCAGCAGTGTCTCCCTGGGGAAATTCATGTCCCTTGTACTTTTTACTCTGTGCGCATAATAGAACATTATCTGCATAATTTATCTTTTACTACATGTTGTCTTCCTTCTAGCTAAGTGTTTTTCTAAAATAAATATATATCCTCATCATGTACACTGAGAAAAAGAGCCAACAAATCTTTCCTATGTGAGAATTCTATAATATCCAAGAACTGAACTACCAAGAATATGCTAGCTCAGTCCTTTAGGTCAAATGTTACTGTAAAGCTAATCTTCCTACCTCTTTCTCTGTTTTTCAGTATTCCATTCTTTCTGTAGATCTAATGTAACCCCCCAAGGCTAAATCCAGATAGAATTTGTATTTGAAATGCAACCCACAAAGCAAGGGAATTCAATGAGATAAGACAAGAAAATCTCTGCCTTTAAGTCCTTTTATCACATCTCTGAATGGCAGGGTAAAACAAAAGCAAATCTTTAGGACTGGGAAGGGAAGAAGCATTTTGCCATGGGCTAATTAGCATGACCATAACATCCAGACCACGTGTGGCAGAGCTGTTGCTTCCATGTAGCATGTTTTCAAGAAGTACAACTGCCAGCTTGTACATACTACAAATCACACCATGCAGGGGAGCTGACAAAGCATTTGACTATGTCTTGAAGTTAAATGTGCTGGGGTTGTGGTCCAGTCAACACAATCTTCAGTCAGCTTCTCTTACATTCTTGTGAGCATGAGGACAGCATAGTGCTTTGCTGATGCTGCTGGGATTTCCAGGTGTTTATAGCTATGAACAAGAAAATTTGAGAGAAAAAACATAAAGGAACAGATTCTTTTCTATTGCAGCCTGAGGTTTCATAGAAAATCTGAATCACAGCATGTTAGGACCAGTTAAAAACCTTCCCTCTTCATTTATTTTACCATGTGACTAGATCTATGTAATTAAAAGTGAATTCGACTTTTCCATGCTTCTTCCCATTTTCTTTTACAACAATTTCAAAAATGCCCGTTTTTCTTCTTAATACAACACTGTTATGGTTCCTGGTTTATATCATCCTTCCCATTTGTACCAGTTCACCAGCAGGTTCAGAGCCTAAAGTTAGGTTCTACCCCATGTGAGGACTGAATTTTAAAATTGCAATAATAGCCAAATCCAAGAACAAGGTTTGGATTTTCCTCTCAAATCCCTCACACTTGTACTTTCAATACATATCTTTGAATGGGCTGAATTGTCCTTGGAGATTCTAGATGTCTCTGTTTATGGGATCAATTCAGGTTCCTAAACTCACATGTTTGGTACCACTTCAGATAATCAAGGTCTCCCACCCGATTTCTGAAAGTGCTGGCTCTCCAGAAAGATCAGTATAGATGTCTTAGATACTCTTGAGAATCCACAGTAGCATTCAAAGTGTAGGTACCTGATTCCTCCCTAGATTCAGACCTATCTTTGTGATGGCTGTGGTTGTGTTGAGTGAATCTGAGGCCGTGGGGCTTTATTTAGAGGGTCATACCAGCAGATCTGTGCCAAACCAAGAGACTCTGACTAGACGCAGGGCTGAAAGCTCTTCTGATGCTTTGCTGTCTCTTCCACAGTGTCCCCATTTATGGATTTTGTGGTGTCCCCTTTCTGATTTCCCTAGAACAATTTATATTTCTTAGTGGAAGAACGTGAGTAAGGCAATGTGAAGTTATTTTCACTAACTCACTCTTAGTTCCCCAGTGCATCATAACAAGACTAATGGCCTAGTTTAAAGAGTATCACTGTCAGAGGGTCCTTTTTTAATAGGATTCCCATCGTGCAATGAAAGGCAGCCCTTGTACCTAAAAATGACAATATGGGAGGAGAGATCTCAATCTCAACAGATTAAAATTGTATTTTATTGAAGACCATTAGACCTAGGAATGTGTCAAGTGTTGGAGTCAGGTGCAAAGCCCTCAAAATAGGAAACAAAAGTCTGTCTCCTCTCTTTGATAGCAATGTAAAGCTCTTCTGTGAATTTTTGTTTCAGAAAAAAAATTCAATCCAGACTCAAAAGCTGTGGAAAACTGATCTGTTTTCATGACAGGCTCTTTGATAGTATCTGAGCCTCTACCCAGGTTCCTACCCAGGGACGCGAACATAGAGAGACAAACATGGACGAGGGTTTGCACATGGCCACATGGGAAGGGGAAGAAGCAAGGAAGGCTTAACCCAAAACATACCAAAACTATTCAAAGCTTTCAATTTCCTCTTAACGTCAGTTGTTCCTTAAAAGTCTTCCTTTGAAGTCAAAGGCCACAGTCAGGGACTTCCCTGGAGGAAGCAAGTTTCACCTCTGTCCTTGTTTTGCCATTTAGCCAAGAAGATGGTATGAAAAAAGATCTTCTACCATCAGGGCTACTATCAAGACTCAGATTTGGATTGCTCTTTCTCAACATTTCTGAGGGTGTTTTATTATCACAGTTACGTCAGCCTCAAGAGTGGGATCCAACACAGGTGTCCTTCAGACAAGCCACCCTGGGACAGCAACACTGTCATTTCTTCTTTCATTTTCTCTGTGTTTGGGCAACAGTCTGTTGTCAGTGATAGGAATACATTGTTCCTGTGCTGTATCAGTGCAGAGATAAGTCTACTAGCTTGGCTTTCCTTCAGAGCATGTGAAAGGATTTCCAAAAGGAAGTTACAATAGGAAAAGGTAAGAAAAGTGGTCCATTTGCTTGACTGGAAGCACATGTCTAATATCAGCCATCTCATTGTCTCATAAGGGACAAAAATATCACAAGCTCACTTCCAAACACTCTAATTTCAAAGCCAGGATCTGTGAGACTTGGTAAACCTAATGCAACACTGATTCCTTGGGAATAGCTATCAGTGCCCACTTAAATGTCAACACTCAAAGCAAAGGCTGATGTAAGTACTGTCACCTTATCAGTACTAGCTGTCCTAGAGATATAATGACTGAAGAAAGAACCTAAGCTGTAATAAAACTTAATAGAATCATCTGAAAGGCATCACATAAGTCTAAATTGCCACAAGAAGAAAATAATTTTCCACTAATTTCTGCCTTAGTTAAAATCATTTTTGTACAGGTATATGGTGAGGATGGGAATACGTCATGAGTTGTAACTGAAGGTAACTGATTTCTCTGCCTCAGGCTGTACCAGTAAAACCTCAGTTTCATCCAGGTTTAGGCACTAGACCTCAAAAAAAGAAGTGAAACAATTTCAGAAATTCCATCAGAGAGAAATGTGAACTGTCAGAGATCAAAGACCATGATTTATAAAGGAGCTGGTGGCTCAGACAGAGAGGAGAGGAGAATGGAGAGAGCATAACAGCCATCAATTTTATAAAGGCTGTTGGAAAGAGAAAGGAAATAATCTGTTTGCCATGACCAGGATGGCTAGCACAAGAAATAATGGGCTTAAGTGGCAGCAAGAGATATGAGAGTTAGATGTGAGGAAAAGGTTCCTAATGGTGAGAGGAGTAGGGGACTGGAGTAGACTGCCTGAGGCATGAGAGAGTCTCACTGCAGGAGGTCTTTAAAGATCAAACATCACAAATTAGACAGCTGATCCTTGCTAAGGAGGGAGGAAAATAAAGAAAACTCTTAAAGCCTTTTCTCCCCTGTTTTTTCTATCATCCTATAAGGCCATTAAAGAGACCCCAGCCCACTCAAAATCCCAAGGACATGGTTAAAGACACCTATAATAAAACCTCCTGCAGTGAAATTACAGAGTCCTTATAATCTTCTCAACAAGCCAGAGGGCTGCCTAGAATAACCTGAAGTGTGTTATACCAAGGCAGTGAACATTTGCCACTTTTACATGATACTTATACACTGAACTAACTTCCCGTACTACAATTAGCTTCAAAAACTATCTCCAAAAGTACCTGCATGGTGAAGGTTAGGCGTGTTCTTGCTGAATCAGAATCTAACTACAGCACCCTGTCCTGGGCCCCTGAAATAGGCCTTTCTGCCAATGCAAAACTTTGCAGAATAGAAGTTTCTATATCCTGGAGTATCTTCATAATCTAACACACGAGGGAACAGTCCTGCCGTTATCAGATATGGTCCTAAATGAGAAAGGCAACATTCCCAAGGTCCAGTGCCTGTGCCCCTTTGATTATTGCAATATAAATATATTCTTGTTTGTAAGAATGATCTTTCACAGTCTGTTTTTTCATATCAGTGGTAGAGATAGAAGCTCTCTGGGGTCCTCTGAATGTAATTACTTTCCTTTCTGTGTGGGGGAAGAGATTTCCTTTCATTCAAGGGTGCTTGTTGGATGCAGCCTTCATTTAGTCACTTTTATCTATATTATGAGGAATGTGGACTTTACTATGAGTCATGCCAAACACATCTTGACAAGTGACCTTCTTGCAACTTCACACAGCCACCTATGAAGGAGAAACAAGGTTTGCTTTATCTGCTTGCCAGAAGACAGAAGGTCCCTATGAAGTGCTCCCCAAGGTTTCTTTGACCAGTTACTGTGTCACCCTTTGTTCACCCACTTATGCTAACACAAACATTTTCCTACTTTGCAATGATGTTTAGGGCCTGGGAGCCAATCTGCAGTCATGTCAAGGTTCAAGAAACATCTGTTTATGTTCCTTTGCAAGGGAGATGTTTTCCCCATGCCCACTAGGAGAATTATTTTCTGTTTTGAAGTGCAAAGTGCCATCTTTTTTCTACAAGTATTCCTTTGGAATTTCTCCTAGAAGAAGCCAGGACCTGCCACACACCCTGAAGAGCTCATGATACCTCTGTCATGGAAGCAGGACAGCTGGTGGTCCAGGTTTCACCATTCAGTACATGAGAGGGAATATTGCACAAGAAAGTACCAGGAAGCCAGTGGCTCTAAATATTTACATAGTTGTGTGCTTATCCCCCAGATATACTCAACAGGACTCCATTTAAGGCTCTAGACTTGCCACACTAATGTTAGAATGAAATTTTCGCCTTTTTACTTCATTGAAAGCTTCAGGCAAGAGAGATCAAGTTTAGCATCATTCTATTTCAAGAGTATAGGAACGCTGAATGAGTTGGAAAAAGAGGTATTTATTTAATGTATTTATTTTTGTGGCATTATCAAATTTGAGGTCCAAAGACTGAAATCCTGCTCTTCACAGTACTGTGTACACATTGGTTAATATAGATTTTGCTCTGGGAGGAAAAACACATTGAGATATGCTAGATGGTGAAAGTAAATATTATTGCGTGCAAAGCACTGAGGGGGGGAATAAGGCAGAAAGAGAGAGAATAAAGAAGAGTGAAATTAAATGATATGTCCAAGGACACTCAGGAAACCCATGTCACAGCAGGGAAATTAATTCACATCTTCTCTGTTCCAGTTCAGCATCTTTTCTACAAGTAGCCTCCCTCAACGGGCTTCATTTGTGGTCAAAATCCCAAAGAGGGAAAAGAAGAAACATGAAAAGGAAATACTGTAGGAACTTTAACCCTACTATTGAGTACTTTTCACGGTGTCCAGGTAGTTAAGCTGAGTCTTCAATAATGTATGACAGAAAGTAATGCAATTTAAATCAGGAGAAGCAGGCAGCAGGGTAGGGAAGGTAGAGGTGAGTCCTGAAGCACATATGCTGAAGGAGACAATATTGTAAGTAAAAAAGCTGTGAGCCATAACAACAGTTTTCTTAACAGAACTTAACTAGGTTAGAGTGACCTCTAAGAGGTGCCAGAATTTTAACAGCCAAATTCTAATGTGAAGGATTATGGATATATTCCTGTATAAATTGCCCTTGTTTTACATAGAGCATTTTGCTGAGCACAATGTTAATTTTGCAGCTCCGCTGGAGCAGCAGCTCATAAGAAGATAAACAGAAAATGATGCCTTTAGCATCTGACGGATACCTTGGCTAAGAAGGATGATAAAACTATTCACATGAAGATATTAAAGGCACAAAAGCTGCACTAGCTTTTAGAAGCACTGCTCTGAACATGGTGGGGGAAGGTGGCAATAGATGGGAAAGGTCCTATTTTCTTCACTCTGATTTTTACCCAACTATAGCTAAGAAAAGACTTTTCTTATTTAGCTGCATGTTCTTCTCTGAATTTCCTTTCTTGTGTAATTCTGCAGCAGAACTGTTGAATGAATTCCCATCCCAAGTGGAATTTGGGGTGTGATCCATGGTGCTTCCAGAGTAGGAAAGGGGAAATTGGAGAGAGCTAAGGCTTAACCGGTTCTGAGACTATAACCCCAACTGCGCTAGAGTGGCTGAAACAGAAGGAACTCATAACTCCCCATGTTTCTACTCTCTGAATCTGTGGACATCTTTACACCTTTGTGTTTTGTCCAGTCTCAGCAAGATGAGGGCAGAGAAAAGGGAGAAAGGAGCATCAGGATCATGAGGTTCAAGTCAAGGTTAAGAACTCCTCCCAGCCTGATCCCAAGCCTGTGTCAGGACATGTGCTGTCTCCAGCTGTGCCTAGGCCAGTCCTACATTGTAGGATGTACCCACTTCTTAAGGGACAGCAGATGGGGTAGGGAGGAAAAATTGGACTCTGAAAGTAATCGGTGACTTCCCACCCTCAATCACTCTGCAGCCATATCTCAACAGGCTTAGGATTCAGGCTGCATCAGCTGTGACTCAGGATGAGTGAGCAAGAAAGGCACCTGCTTGAGATCAAGCATTGGGATGTGAAGAAGGAGAAAGGAAGAGGTGATCATTTGTGCCTGGCAGGGTGCACATACTCCTGCCTCCGTGGCCCAAGTGGTTACAAGCTCCAAGGTCACCAGTCACAAACTTTCTCCTTGACCAGTCAGCTCCACTTAGCCTAATTCCAGGTATTAATGAGCTAAAAATGTGCATACTAATGAACTGATCATAAGCAAAAATTTGCATTTGCAACCATCTTCTGCCTCTCTTTATCTCTTTTTAAATGTGAAATAACCGACTAACATTCATTCCAATTAAAAGTAAACACCTTTTTTTCAAAGAAAAGGGATGGCACCATGGTAAACACACTGGAATATCATCAATAGATTTACCTGCCCAAGATGATAAAGCTGAATTCAGTGGCTGGCAGCAAGGTAATATTAGCTCAGGTACAATCCCTCAGAAGTCCACCTGGCTGCAGTCATAAATTGCTGCCTCCATTACAGCTTTGCCAATACCATTTCCATGCTGGCTGCACACCAGCTTTATTGTAGTATAACGCGCATTTCACAGGAGTGCAGCGGGAATGACAGAATGGGGTTAGGACGCTAGAAAAGCCACATTATTTTTTCATCCTAGGAGCTGCAAAAGGAGGTAGTAAAGAGAAGGGCAAAGACACCAAAGGCTCAGCTCTAGGCTGCTGCTGCAACCGAGTGAAGAGAAAGCAAAACAGAGAAGGGTTGTGCTCACTCATCCAATCTAAGTGTAGGAAAGTTTTTCAGAGATTTCCCACTAGTCTTTCATTTATTATGCATCAAGGGCAGAGCTGTCTTCATTTTATTGCACTCTGTCATTCAGAGTTGGGTTAATCATTGCTGCTGAGAATGGAGACAGCCATTTGGGAATCTCTCTTCTCAAGTGTCCCCATGTTGCTTATGCGCATCCCACTGCCCTGACTCCAGCTGTGGCTGGTGACTTTGGAAAAACTGTCTTTGCATACAAATATCTAATGCATACAGTGAAAAAAGACAGGCATATCTGACAGAGGAACCAAAGGACAATTCTGCTATGTCCTGAACTTGAGTTAAGGTATCTAGAAGCAACCTTGACTCTGATCTCCTGAGCACAACTTTAGAAACAAATAGTAATAAGCTCTGGACAGAGATTGCCAGGCCAAGGAAACCACCAAGTGCTGCAAGGCCCTGTGAGGACACAGTGGGTTGGGTTGGATACAGCACAATTTCCAACCTTCAGTTTCCCAAGCCCAGATCTGCAAGGTCTTCTCTCACAGATACAGGTACTAAGACAGTACCAGGCATAAATTTTAAATGCATAATTTTTCAGATTGCTAGGAAGGAAGATGGGTTATAAGTGACGTCTTAGAGAATGTTGAGTCTGGAGCAGCCATCTCATGCCTTTTATCTATCCAAGCAGCAATGTCAGAGGAAAGTTTAAGGCCATCATCCTCTCATTCTGACTTTTCCAGACAAGGAACAAAACCTCTTTTAAAAAATCTGCAGATTTATGTTTCCAAAGCAATAGGAGAAAAAATACAGATGAGCTCCTTCAACGGGAACAGCACACCTTAGGGTTTAATTCACAGGAAGGCATTATAATTGCAGAGATTGGTATTTGTGCCAGTCACTTGAGGGAGACAAAGAGCCACACTGAGTTTGCCTGGATTTTGTATGGTCCGTCTTCAAGGTAGAAGTAAAGAGAACCATAAAAGCTTTATGGTCAGGTAGCTCCTAGAAGCATAAGAATTAATAATGAGATGGTAAAATCTACAGGGAAATAGAGAAATAAACAGGCCTTCAAAGATGTCATAAGACTGTCGGTCAGTACAGCCTCAGACAACGTGTGTTGTAGACAATGGCATGGGCTGGGATAGTTTGCCTGAAAGGATCTAAAATCACTGTAACATTTGGTGAGGGAACGAAGGCCTGAGAACACAAAGGTCATTTAAATCATCTCAGCATGATCAAACACTCCTGTGCATCTGCTCAAAACATCTGTGGTGTTTAAGCGTCTACTCCAGAGTCAAAATATTGATAGATATAGAAAATACCAATGTACTACGCACTAGAGAAACAACGAGTAATTTCCTTGGTGAGTGCTGTGATCAGATTTGTGTCATAAAACCAAGAGGGAATGGTAAAAAATGAATACAATTTCAAAAAGGATTGTAAGGATAATAGAGACCTTTCTCCGTGGAGAAAAGCTGCAAAGATGATGGCTATTGAATAGAAATCAGAAAGACGAATGAGATGATACAGCGCTGGCGTTGTCATGAACATAAAATCCCATATTTGACACTTCTGCTTTTTCATCAACATTTGAGAAAGCAGTTTGGGACAATCTGCACAATTAAATCAGAAATTGCTTAGAAAACACTTCCAAGTGTTTAAGCAAAAATAACCACTGGAACTCTGTGCTGTGTGACACAACTGAAGCAACCAGCTATAGACTTCTGTAACTTACAAAAGATATTTAATGTAAGTGGCACACAACACTATTTCTAGCATGAGGGATGCCAGAATACTTTTACTTTATTGGCTCTCATTGCTTTATTTTGGCAAGTTTCCTTCCTCTCTTCATGAAGATGAAGCTTCGTTTGCTAACTCACAGCCACACAATAGATCTTTGTCAAAAGTTTCATCTGAAGGAGATGAGGCACCTCTCAGCTCAGATTTTTCCTCTGGAAGCACTGCTCACACATTCAAGACTACAGAGGGAGCCTTTCTCTTGCCATTGGCCAGCTTTGTCATCTAAATTAGCTGGATGTGAATACTCCCTGTGCTGTGAATACTCCCAGAAAGAAGCAAAGACATAAGAGGAAATTCATTCCACCATTAAACTGGGACGTATCCACCTCTTTCTTTGGGGTCATAAATGAGATCAATTTAGCATAGACCCCTAGGGATTCTGCAATATCAAGGCAGAGGTAGGTAAACATTTCAGCTCTCTGTAGAAATTTCTGGTCTGTCTATCATTGCAGTTCTGAAGCACTTATGTGAACCAAAAATAGTCTAGCAGTTCAATAGAGCAAGACAGTCATTGTATCCATGCTGTACTGGACATGTGTGTGTTAGCTGCATCACTGACTATAATAATGTCCTTAGGTATAAGTGCAGTATTCATGTGTTCTTCCAGCTGACATTTTAGTTTAATTCTACATTAATAAAAATACAACTGAAATATCAGTGCAGAATCCAGCTCACTCTAATCCACTGAAGCTAAAGAAACACTGTGAAAGTCCTTCTAATACTGCAGGTTGGAGCTGTTTATAAGAGATCTGTACATAAAAACTAGCACCCAATCACACTGTCCTCTCTGTTACTAGAGGCAGTCAGTCCTTGAAATGATGACAAATTGGCTTGGAAATGCTCTGATGCACCTGGGTGATTTTAGAAAAGTGAAAGCCTGGAGGATTCCCTTTTCAACAGAAATGGGAAATACATTTTTATAAAAACCAGTCATGCTACTTTTCTTTTGTTTTATCACTGAGATGTCTTTGGTGACAATGAAAGCAAAACATGCATAGCCCCAGGGAGAGCCAGTGTCCCACAGGCAGGTCATAATCAGACTTCTCTCCTGACAACTTAGTCAGTGGCTTCAGTGCAGAACCGTAGCCAGTTTTCATCCTTTCCTTACCTAGCCAATCCTGTCATCAGGGATAGATTTGTGGATAGACTTGGCATCAGTTTAGACCATTTTGAAGTCTTTTGGACAATGAAATAAGCTGATATATGCCATAACCCTAAGAGTTTTCCCTGTGGCTGCTTGGGACTAGCAACTAGAGAGGAAAGAGCAAGTAAATACTAAATCAGAAGGAAAATTCCACATCTCACTCTTAGACACTCCAAGGAAGCATGCTTTTCTTAGCTCTCACAGATTACCTTGTCCTTAAAGCAAATATACCGTTTTCTTTCCTAACAGAGGTGTGAGTTACTTTAGGCCAATAGTTGGATCAATACCAGCAGCCCTGGGACTTCTAATACAACATTTCACTGTATAACTGGGTTACTAGCTGAGTACTCCGCATAAATCAAGGAACACTTCCTAAACTTAAAAGTTAAATACTCTTCTGCCCAGGTGATTCACAAGTAAAGACCCAGCACTAGATGTTTCAGAGTTACTTCAGACTTTATGAAGAGTAAACAACATCCATTGACATTTTAATTCATTGGCTTTTATTTAGCCATATAAGACCAAAACACATTCCGATACAGAGCTGGTTTCCTCTCAGAGCTGTTTCACTCCCTCTCTCAACAGCTTTTCAAGGACTGGATTGAAAAAATCTGACCATACAGTAGTATCAAATCCTGGGCTTGCCCCAGCCCACATAATCAACTTATTTCCACCTCTACTGCAGAAGTGCCAACTGTTCTCCATCAAGAGAATCACACAGAAGGAGGAGAGATTTCTCCTCTTCTTCAGGAGAGACTCCTGAACATATAAGAGGATTTCTAATGACCCACTAATGCACTTACCAGGAAACAGCTCAAGGAAGGCAACAGAGACTCAGACCCCAACAAAGCCTCAAGTCAGAGCTCTGTATTTTAAGCCACAGATTGTTCACATTTATGTTTTCTGCTTTATTCACACTGGAGAAAAACTTCAGAGATGACTACTCATTCTTCTTTCCCAACCCCTTAGTGATAATTCATTGAGGGTCTTTGATAAATGTTTCTCTTTTTTTCAAGTTGCAGAATCGGAGTAGCACAAGGTCAGCTGTGACATGTGATCCTTGGGGGGGGTTAGTCAGGAGCTGCCTGGACAGGCTTTTTCAAGTTTGCTGAATCTCTGAGCATAATGAGATATAGCAGAGAAGGGTGGCCACAGGGCTCCGTACAATCTGTTGAGCTTGGGAGAAGGAAGGCCATAATCCTTTGCTGTCTTTATGGACACCTTTCCTCCAGAGGTGATAAAGCTTATGTCTGGAGCCTTACAGGGAGATAATGTTTTCCTTCATTGTTTCACTTCTAGCTTCTGCCCCAGAACATGTCCAAACATGACTTCTAATTTATCAAGAGCAAGCTCCTTGGGTTGATCATCCCTCTAGATCTCACCTTTCTTTGCTTACTTGGACAAAATCCTTCCACATAGATGCCTTCACATAATTGATGGAGCTGAATATCTTCTCTGCTCCTGCAGCATCAAGTTAATAATGAACTGCACTCCATCACCAGGCAAAGTAACCACCTCAGAAACTCTAATCAGACACATAAAAGCTCAAGAGGACAAATTATATGCAATATATACAATTTCAGCCACCCCTGAAGCAGGGACTCCTTATACAGTCCCCTCCCAGCCTGCCTGCAGGTTCTCCGTCTCCCCTGTTTGCCAGAGACAACAAGAGAAACCTGTGTTCCTGTGCAGAGATTAATTCATTGACAAGGCTCCTAGGAATGTGCCAGCTCATTAACTACCGTAAGAACTGTGTCAGCAAGAAGTAGGCAAGGTGACTGCTGCAAATGGTCGGACAGAGCCATCTATTAGTGCTTGCTACCCTGGCCATTACATGCCAAAAACCAAACCAATAGCACCTGGTAGACGTTTCTTGACAACGAAATATCACAAATTGCACACTTTCCTAATATAAAGCACTCATGTAAATCAGCACTGGGGGAGCTGACTACAAAGAAATTGGCCCCACAAGCTAGTCAGCCCTGTTCTGAGGATGAAATTTTTGGGTTGCTTCCTGTGGACACAATGGAACCTGCGAGTATGATGGGTCTTTGCGCACTGGGAGGTAACATAGAAAAATCCAAATAGTTTTGACAGACCACCTCATTTGTGTTTCTGCCCGGCTGGCGGGAGAGAATTCATCTTTAGTAAAAACTGCTCCTGTTATTAACAGGCAGGGTTACCAGAAGGTTGTCCCATAACAAACCCACTGGGACATGAGGCAGAGAGAGACCAAGCTCAACAGGCTGACATCTCAAATGCAATGTCTGCTTACGCAAGCAAGTACTTGACTCACAACCCTGTGCTGTCTACAAAGGCAGAGATGGCCAGAGCCTGCTGGTAATCTCACAGCTGGTAGCTCTGCCTGGTGCCTCCCTCAGAGAGGGAACACGACCACCAGAAAGTCTCTGATTTGCTGCTAAAATTCATCATGCTTCTTGTAATGCCAACACTGGGATAATGCGCCTGGGATTAGACCTAGGAAATCCATCAAGGCCAATACTTAGTCACACTCAAGTGCTTTTATGCCACAGTTGCTATGAGGAACGGCTTCAAAAACACGCCCTTAAGAAGATGGGGAGGGCAGGGGGCCTCCCGACTGCTGTGCAATTGAAGGCAGGGCTCTTCCCCAGACAGAGCCCATGCATTTCCAGCAAAGAGGCAGTTGAATGTCAGGCAGTGGGAAGCAAAGTCTTGTCAATGCATCAAAGGTTTTGCTTCCCTTGTGTCAAGGGGAAGTAAAAGAGTAGAGATAATGAACTGGAGAAACTTAAGGTTCTTTCAGTGTGCACAGAGCTCAGAAGAGCTCTGGAGTAACTTATAAGACCGAAAAAGAAGATCCAGGTTACAACTTCTCTCTTCTAATGCCTGTCACAGGGCTGCTAAATTTGTACCTCAAGAGGAAATTGCTAAGACCTTGCCACACTCCCAATCACCTACTCATAAGCCTTTCTGATTACTGCACTAAATCATAGGGGGTGACCTTCCCTCAATCCCCAAAACCAGCCCCCTTCTTCTAGCCTTTTTATTTGATAGATTTTAATTTTATTTCACCCCCTCTCCCTTTTCTTTGCCCAGTCTCACTGTAGGCCGTAGGGCTAGGAAACGTTATTTTTATCATCTGATATAAAAGGGATATGACAGGCCTGTGCTGTAAAATGCCAAGTGCCGAACCATGAGGAATTCCACAAATAACCATTCAGATGTCCAAAGCGAGGAGGCAGGATATGGATGGCTCCCAACTACATGTCTAAGTCCACCAGCGCTGCAGAGAAATGTGTCCAAGTTTGTGAGGTTTCCAGCAGACAACCTTGCATACGTTGAGAGCAAGAACCTGCCAGGGGGCAGACAGGCAAAGCCACCACCTGAAACCTTTGTCAGAGGTCTTGCAGAGCACCATTGCCTGTGGGTGACAGCATCAACTGTGTCACACACCTGGAGCAATTGCCTCGAAGAAATGGGCATCTGCTGATGGAAAGCACAAAATGAGTGACCTGACTTCCCCCTAAAGGATGTGTAGCAAAGTGTGGGAAGAAATTAGTAAAGGAAATCCCTGAGAGAATGCCCTGGCAGTAATGAGGCAGGAACAGGCTGATGCTGAGCAGCTGTGGGAGATATGATGCAAACCAGGGAAAAAGCAGAGAAGCCTGATGTGCTGGAGGAAAGAGGAGGAGGAGCTGCTCTCACGGGAGAAGATGGTGGGGTAGGAGATTAAAGAGACCTGTGATGGAGGGGAAACCAGAAATGGAGGCTAGCAATTCAGATAAAATGGATTAGATGGGGATAAAGGCAGCTGGGAGGAACTCAGAAAACATGAGATTAAGAAGTGCGTGGGAGACCTGATCAGTGTTCAAGGGAAATGAGAAAGCAGTGTCACCTGTATCCTGCTGATAGCTTTTAGAGAAGAATCTGAACAGTTTGAGAAGGGGGATGGCCACAAGGCAGAACAGAGTGGCATAAAACACCCATAAAAAACAGAGAAAGGCAGAGGGATCACTGGACCTCCTGAGTACCTCCTGGGATCATCGGACAGCAAGCTCAGAAACATTACTGTCTGAAAAGAACAGGAACTCAGTGATACTGCGAGACCCAGCTGCACCCAGGGCTACCAGGCACAGGACACGTTCACGGATTATATTAAATGGGGTACAAACACTGTGCAAGAGTTTCTTACATTTCAGTCTCTGTTTAGCAACGTGGTCTTGGGCCAGCTGGACTTAGATCCCAGCCAACACAGCAGACAGAGAGAGCTAAATGAGAGAGACAGCTCCATCCCTGGGGACATGCCACCACCCTGAGGGGAGGTCTGAGTGGCCCCGGTACAAGAGTGGCTCCCCAGGGGCAGCCAGGCGCTGCGACTCCTTGCACAGGCCAGACAGCGCTGAGACCCTGGTGGGCTGAGCATCACGTGGGCATTGCATCGCTTCTCAGACACTGGGGAAAAAAAATGTAATTGAGAGCTCTGAATTGTGCAGTGAACAGATGACAGAGAAACAGAAAAAGTCTTGGCTCAATTCCTTGATCTCTTTTCTGGGCTGGGAATCAATTCATATGCCAGTTTGGTCAGGCAAGAGCAACCACATTGCTGCTCCCCAGCTTCTTCCAGCCTATGTCTCTGTTTGCTTTCTCCTGCCATCCTTTAGCATTTGCTAACAGATTCTTGCAGTGCAGGTCCTGGGAAATGGGCTGGAGCCAATCCTCACTTTGAGGGACCAGCTCCAGGATCACAGTCTTCACAGAGCAGTCAGCGGGGCTGCTGAATTCACCCCTCCATCGGGGATCTAGACTGTTTCTGGATGGGCATGTCACTACACAGGAGAGAAAAATGCCTCTAATTTGGGCAGTAGATAGTTTGACTGTAGGTCTTCTTACAAACGCATGCACTATCTCAGATACCAGTGCACAGCAGAAACAATCAGCCAAAAGCAGGAGTGCAGATGGTCCTCCTAAGATGCTGGAGAAATACACACTTAACTACAGCCTAAACTAGATTAACTTCAGGTCTTGGGTGCTATGAAGACGATTGGTTATCCTGTTAGAGCTACTCTCTGCTAACTGCCCAGCCAGGTGTGTATACAGTTAAATCTCATTATAAAAGAGTTCATGATCCTCCTGCTGCCAAGGAAATATAAGGAAGACAATAGCAAAAACAAACGGAAGCAAAATCTGTAGACCAATTAATAACTTTCCTTACCCTTATCAATGCTACCCCTATTTCCTTAAGGGTCTACAGAAACAGTCCCATCTGAAGGGGCTGGCCAGGCAGGTCACATCCCGGAAGCAGCAGCCTCCTCCCTCCCCGGCCCCTGAGCACAATGTCCCACTGCTCAAACACAAGCAGGGAGGCTTATTTTCTCCCTTACTCCTGGCAAACAAAAAGGGAAAAGCTGGGAGGAAAAAGAGCAGAAAAAGGGAAGAAAAGATGAACAAGAAGAACCTACTTTGAGCAATGGGGGTTAATCTGACTCAAAGCCTAAATCCATGTTAGCAGTTAATCCAGTTAGTAAGGCTTTCATTGGGAGCTTTGAGAAATCCTTTAACCTCTTGCTGTAAACTGGGAGCAGCTTAACAGCTCAATGTTCATGAGAAAAGCCTGTCAATAATGCCGCTAAGCAGGTATTTAGCAGGATTTAAGAAACAAGCATGTGACAACTCTTCTCTAATGAAGCAATTGGGCTTCTCTCCAGGAACCAAGTGGTCACTATTTTCCTTTAGTCTTGCCTTTTAGTCTTTAGTCTCTGCTTTTGGGGATGCAAAAGAAGATGCAGTTATGGTCTCTGTCAACTTGGAAAGTATTCCGTCCCAGAGAAAGCACAGGAAAAAGCAGATTTTGCTACTGTTTTGGGTTGGTTTTTTTTTTAAATCTCATGGATTCTTTGTCCTAAGAGATAGTTTGTGAAGCAGACTGCAGTAGGCAAATAATTAACCTCCCTATGACCTTTTTTTTTTTTCCTTTCGGAGATGTCTGTACTGTTCCAAGGAAAACAAGCTAAAAATTAGTTTTAACTTTTAAGGCTTCTTACCCCAACATGAGTTTAGCAGGATCAAGAGTAAGCCGAGATTTTTTACCACCTCCCTGCAAAATCATTACATATTCATTCCACCTGCAGAAACTGGCTGAGTTACCTCTAGTCCAGAAATCAAGCCATCCTGGCAGAAGCAGGGTGCAAGCATGTCTGTGGAACACTGACAAGGTAAACAAGGTAAACTTCACCCCTGCCTGGGCAATCAGAGGCAGATGACCATCCAGATTCATCCACTCTTAGCTTCTCCAGGTGCCTAGTTAGTATAGGGATCATGAGAAGGCACAGCTGTCCTCTGGACTGTGCTTACTTATCCCTTGGAAACTGGTCACAGAATTTCCATCAGAGAAGCTTTCAGACAGGATCACCTTAATTACCTGTGTGGGTTACTACAAATTCCCTCAAAGATATGTGATCCAAGGTGGCAGTATCTGCCTTTTTTTATGTGGGAAGCCCTTTTCAAGCTGTGAAACTCCTGGGAACCAGACTTGTGGGGCAGCAGGGCAGAGAACCCTCTGCCAGCATGATGTAGACCATCATCAATCTTGAAGCTGGATTAGAAATCAAGATTTTCTGCTGTGATGCCCATCCCACTGCTTCAGGAGAATTGGGCAGTTCTGAGCTACGGGGAAGCAAAAAGAGAAGGGAAGGGAGGGGATGTGCAAGTCAAAGGTGTGTGACATGCACAGCCACTGAGGCATAAAAATCATGGCTTTTCACAGCCTTCCCTTCTGTTTCACACCAGGAAACTCAGCCAGGGGTAGCATTTCAATGAGACCTCGCTGCCTTTCATATTTTAGACACAGATACTCCCATTTCCGTTCACTTTCACAGATAAAAGGTCATTCTGCTGTTTTCCCCCCCTCTCTACACTAAGGAGAAACATAGCGTTACCTTTGATATTTGTTGTGTTCAGCCAGCATGAGCTGAGGGGCCTGTGCCACATTAATCTGGTTTTACCACCATGCACCTGGTGATGTTCTGAGGGAGGTGGATCATTGCCGTTCTGGCTGTTACCTCTAACATGGCAAAAACTAAGAGTGCAAACAGGGTCTTTGCAGCTCTCAGTGCCTGAATTTGGTCCCAAAGCAGGTTGAGAAAGCCACTGTGTAGGAAAATACAGAAGAAAATAATTCCTCTTGGTTTTATGTCACTCAAGAGTATTTCCATTTCTGGTCTCATTAGTATCTGACTTTTTCTGGTGATAAGAGCAAAAAATTTCCATGCACGCACACAGATATTAAACCACTTATAGAAGGATTGTCTTTATGGGAGTCCTACCTAATGAGACCATGATCCCCTGTGAATAACTCTGGTAGGCACAAGGACAGCACAGATACTAATTAACCTATAACATTGCCATTAAAAAGTCATGACATGTTAATGCACTAACTAGGGTAGTTATTTTTCCTTTCATAAATTATACTTTCCTATAGCTCAGTTACGTATTTTCAGCACTATTCCTTCCCGGTCCTTACACTGTGTACTTTCCAAAAAGACAGTCACAAGCTCTTTTGAGAAAGTTTAAAAAAAAAAAAAGAAAGAAAACTTTTAAAATACCAAATGAGTGCTAAAAGCAAGTGAGCTCCCACGCAGTTCAAATTCCACTCACCCTCTGCTGGCCAGGTATACTGATAGAAATGAGACTTTTTATATATCACACAGAGCCATCTTTTCACTGAAAGATGTTTTTCAAACAGATGCAATGTTAGCAGAGGCTGGGATACTGAGCAATTGGTTATCCTTTTTACTGCAAAATAACCTGTTGTATCTATGTTTGCCAGTACTGTGTTTTCATACTTGGGTTTTTCATGAAACCAATATAAAAGACAAAGTGGATAAGGGTAACATTTCTTAGATGATAGTCACAGCTGTATTGCAGCATTTGGATGCAGAATGTAAGGTCTAAGCAGAGGATTTTAACTTCATAAAAGCAGCTGTATTAATTACGAATCAACTAAAGAGAAAAAAACAACCCAACCCTCAATTCCAGGTAATTTTCACTACCATGCCATATGAGATGGGGGCCAGCTCCAGACCCCAACTTCCAGTGGGAACCACCACCTGATTTTTACCCCAACTTCCAGTGGGAACCACCACCTGATTTTTGTCCTTCTTATGATTCACTCCCTTCCCAGCATCGAAATGATCATAGCTTTTCCAGCCCAGTTTGTGTGCTGAGCCAGCCAGGGCATGCAGAGCAGCAACTCATGGTCTACCAGCAGCCCCAGCCGCCATTCTCAGTCCTCCTCCTGCCAAGGAGGGCAGCAGCACTCCTAGATAGTGCCTCCATCCCTCCCTCTAGTGTCACTACAGACCATGCTGCTAGCAAGGCAGGAATCTGCTGGGGTAGACACCACAGACAGGATGGGTGCTGCTCTCTGCTTTCCCACACAGACCTCTGCTTGGCCATGTCCCAGCTTGGTTTGCACTCTTCAGTCAGCATTACCCTGGGGGATTACCTCCAGCCATCTGCCCCACACACCATCTGAGCAAACCTTCTGCTAACCCTGCCTCCTGGGGAGGAAGCTGAATACCGCCAGGCTCCCCGCCACTTGCCTCAAAATAAATAAATAACAAGGGAGCGAGAAGAGCCATCGCTGTTATGCTCTGATACAGTCTGGCAAGGTTGGCACTGATGCACTGCTTGGAAAGAGCCAGAAAAATGACAGGGTCTATCTAGGCTAAGGAAACCATCTCCGCCAGGATTTTGCAGTGAGTGTTACTGGGAAGGAGTGAGGATGCTGTAAGGTGTTATCCCCATGGCAGCAGCAGGTTGCAGATAGGATAAACCACAGGCACTTGGGAAGCTGCATAGAACTTCAGAGTATCCCTGTTTTAGAGCAGGTTGTGGTAAATATCAAGGCATAAAACTTTCCTGGATCTGTTTATGAAAAAATCCTGCATAAATACCCTTTAGAAAGAGGGTTCAGGAACCAGCCCTTTTCTCACACTTCGCAAACAGATAGCACCCCCTCACCCTAATCCCTTTCCATCCTCTTCTTTTCCACCTAAAGAAAAACAGCCTGCAGAGCCTCAGACTGTGACTAACTGCTGAAATGATGCTCACTGAAAGGGGGGGATCATTTTACAGATTAGGCTGGGAAGATCTGCAGGAGACAGGCTCCAGGATAGAAAAGTTTTGTAACAAAGCTATGCAAAAGAACAGACTGAGTCTGAGCTCCTCTACAATACCATGGTCATGCTATTTAAATCAAGCTCCTTGGCCATTGTGAGCAATAACTGAGCTCTGATGGCTGACAAGCTCATCAGCAACACTGCAAGGCAGGGAAATGATGGTGGGGGAATTAATGGGACCCTCCTCGTTTTGCTGCACAGCCTCCCTGCCAACCACAATGGCCCCAGCAGCTTCTCTTTCCCCCAGCAGCTGAGAACCACGGCTCTGTGGCACCATCAGGGGTGGGGGACTGCTTAAATTCATCTGGGCAAATGCAGACTGGAGGTATGAAGCGCAGGAGGGTGGGGGCAATGAGAGAGGAATTGGGAGAACATCAGGTAACACAAGGCTGCGGGCAGACGGATGGCACAGAGTTTCCCTGCGTCAGGCTTTTGGTCCCAGCAGGTTAAGGTACAGCCGCTTTGACAGATGCAACCATCCAGCTTGTAGGGATTCAAATTAAGGTCAAAAGGGATAAAGCAATCGTGAGCAAATGAATGCGTTGTTCCTGGCTCACAGTCATGCCCAGATGCACGTTCCTCATCAGTTATTATGAGGATAATTAAAATGCATCATTTTTGTGTGTGTCTGTGCGCACACAAAATTTACTTCTCTGTAAAGAAATACAACCACAGGAACTATTTTCTGCACTGCCTCTTGTAGCATCTATCTGAGTTTTCAGCTTGGAAAGAGGGGAAGCAAAACTGGAGGGGAAAGGGAACTACCCCTTCCTCTGTTTAACCTCACCAGGAGAGGAGGGGAAAGCTGCTCACAGCTTTGCAGTTCGAGCAGGGAGTCAGCAGCACACTAACTGTTTCTGCAATTCTGCATTTGCAAAAAGCAGGGCCTTGTAGTGCTTGTGGCTGGAATTGGGCCCAGGAGGGGCAGGTTTAACCCCCATCTCCATCACTCAGCAGATTAATTAGCCATTACTCGCAGTTCTACAATGTAATCGCAGCCCAGATTTGCAGCAGCAAACTCTGAACCCATCCCAGAGCACAATGCCAGCTGTGCCCAGCTCTTGTCCAACAACCATGAAGGTCCTACGTGCCAGGGCTTCCTTCCCTCCTCCTCCTGGACAGCATGGCTTGATGCTGTGACAGATTCTCTTTTCATCCTGCTATGTGCTTTCCATAGAAGCTGGTCAAATGTCTACGTCTAAAATGAGTCCCAGAAAACAATTTGTTTCAATATTGGGGCACAGAAGCATTGCCCAGACCTGGAATGCAGATGTGCTCGGTGCTGTCCAAGGGAAAGGATCAGAACGCCAGCAGCTGACAAGACTGGTTTGGTTCTGTAAGGCCACTGGACATAAACAGGACCCCACTCTTCACTCTTTCAGCTGAAGCACGCAGTCTGTATGCCTTCCACAGCAGGATGTACCTTCTCCTAAGTTAGGCACACGTTTTACCCTAGACCAAATATGTATTTGAAAGCAGAAAAAAGTGTCTAAGCACTGGTCAGTGCATAAAGTTTGTAAAAGCTATTTTCCCTGGCCTCTAATATTGTGTTAGTGCCTGACAGTGGATACACAAGCACACTGAGGAAAGGGGTGAATGCTTTTCACTCGTTGTATATTTGTGATGCTTAGGAATGTGTGTATTCCTAGCTAGGAATTGCTAAGCCCATCAGTTATATCCTCACTATTCTCATCGTGCCATCTAATTTGCACTGGCCTTCCAGACAGAGCACTGCCCTAAGTTGTCACAGTCGGCTCTCCATTATGCGGCTCAGTGGAGTGAGGGGTAGAGACATCTGTGTGCATGGGCTCAGTGCTCCGGTGTTACTCAGCACAGGATCCCCAGGCATAATTAAGCCTGGACACTGCACTGAATCCTGGCTGACACTCCTGCAGCCCTGGTCTCCAGCTCATAAACCTTTCAAGAGCACCAAGGCACATGGAGCAGAGATAGTGTTGGAGTCCCCTGCTCACCTCTGGCATTACCTGCCTCTGCTTCCACCCAGTGCTGGTGGGAGGGCTGCTGCCACCTCTGCCACCTCCATCTCAGACATGTCTGATGCTGATGCTGCCCACCAAGCTGGCAATGTCACTGGTGCTGCTGCAGAGCCCACGCTCATAAATCTAGCTGGACAAGGGCTGACTCCATCCCTCACGCTAACATCCCCTTAACACTGCCTGCTTGTGCATCCTCTGCCCTGGGAGCCAGGGTGAGGGACAAGCTGAGAGCTAGCAAAAGTCCCAGAGGATTCAGTGATTCACTGTCTCACAGCTAAGTATCTGAATTATGGATTCTGCATTAGGGACTTGGCCAAGATTGCCTGTGAGCTGAGAAACAGGCATCCTCTAAGACCCTTGGGGACCACCACCACTTTGGTTTACTTCAGGATTTGGTCCTCAAGCGAAGTTGTCAGCAATTAGCACAGATGTATTTTAGGTCTGTTTATAAATGTCTTGCAGCTGTGCTGATCAGGTGCTGGGCACAAATAGCAAGTGGCAGAAATCTGTTTGGGCTCTTTACTGATGCAACTGGCTCTGGATGGAGTCAGACATGTTTTTCCTTCTTCCAAAGGCTAATGGTGTCTTCAACTCTATGAAAGCTGGGATGTGCATGGGAGGGGGATGGAGGATAGGGGATCATCCTGACCTTTGAATACTCAAATTGCTCAGACATCATGACTAACACTGTCTGATGGTGGGATCAACAGAAGCTGGCCAGAAGCTCTGTCAGAGTTCAAGTGCTCATTAATCCACGAGTATTCATACAGGGTATTTAATCAGGACTAAGACTAATGTGGAGTTAAGATCTTCTTCAGAGACACTACAAAATGAAGAGCATGGTGACATTTGTCTTCTGCCTTTCTACTAGCTTAACATTAGATCCCAGATTTGCCAGCCAGGACCTTGGGTATTATCAGTAAGTCTTGCCACCGTTTGCTCCATAACATATTTATCTCCAGTGGTAAATCAGCACAATACCTTCTGGCTAGCTGTACTCCCCTGCTTCCCCAGGCTTGCTCTCCGTTCCCAGGCACAATGCCGTACCTCGAGCACTGTCACCCAGAGTGTGCTATTGCATGAGAGAGGAGGGACCAGATGAAATGCTATAGCACTGTCTTTGCAAAAGGACTGTAGCCCAAGCTGCAAGCCTCAAAAGAAGAGGCAGAAGGTATAGCCTAGGCTCTCTCTACAGCGTTAAAATGAAATAAGAACAAAAGGACATCCTCGCTGTGCACTCTGCACAGCTTCAACCTCCTTGGATCCTTTCATTCTTCTCTCCTGCTCTAGCATCTCTCTTTTTGCTGGTATCTGGGAGCAGGACCTGACTCACCAGCCTCCCTCAGCTCCTCCTGCCATCCCCAGTGTGCTGTTGGCTCGGTGGCTGCTGCTGCATTAGCTGAGCCCTGCAGGGTCCCATTAGCATCTCCTGAACCGGCGCAGATGGACAAGCTGGCTTCACCAATAAAGATAGTTTGAAACCATTAAAAAGCTGCAAGAGCAAAATGAAGCCCCCTGCAGTCCTGCTGTCATTAGGAAAGCAACACCACCAGCAAACAAACAGAAAAGTGTGTTGAAATTTTTGCCAAGAAAGCCCTAGTTGGGAAATAAGGTAAACAGACAGTATGGTAGGACCCAGATGCAAAGGAATTCAGGCTGCAACTTTAAGCAATCTGAGATCTTTTAAGCAGTGTGGGATGCTTGATCCCAGACTTACACTAGAAGTACACAACAAAAGGGGCTATTTGCCTGTCCTCATTGTTGTGGAATCAGGACTGACTATTACAGGCAACTCTGCTTAAAGACATGGTTAACTGCGGCACTGAAGTAATAATCCTGCCGCTAAATCCAGAATTTAAATGCCTCAAGGGCTTAGGGGCTGTCAGGAGCTAGAATTCATTTCCAGAGGTTTTATTTAGTTGCAGCAGCAATTTTACCTGAGGGTGACAGTATACTTGAGAAATACGGGACTAATAATTTAACAGAACTGGCTGTGGTATTTTTTTTAAAGACACACACACACAAGCTTGATGAAACGAGTTCTGCACATTGCACGCTTGCAGGTTTCATTTGAATGAAAATGATTAATGGGAACATAAAGAAAAAACACAGCACAGCAACAAAACAAATCAGCTCTGCCTCCTAAAGGTCAGAACAAATCTGCCTCCTGATTTGGAAATCATCTCCTAGGACAAACATCAGGCATTTGCTTCTGCATCTTCTGCATCCACCTCTTTCCTCTCCCAGCTGACGGCTGCCGATTCCCAGTGTTCCAAGTAAGTGGATGGAGCAGTAACTAAATACACTTTTAGCCAGACGTGCAGGACATGACCAGAAACAGTGATTTATGCCATTGGCTCTCTAATTTCAGAGGACAACTTTTTGCCTGTCTGTCTATCACTGTTATTGCAATAAGCAAAGAGATCTTTTACTTAGTACCTCAGCTTAGCTTGGAAGAGGCTTTCCCTTCAGGAACAGATGGGAACTCAGCACATCATCAGTGTGGGATTTCAAACATCAGGAAGGCAAAACAAAGTAACAGCTCCTAGGGAGCTCTCCCCATTTCCTTGGTCCCAGGCACGAGTCCTCCTGTTCCTTTCCTGTGCTGTGAGGCACCACCAAGGGACAACTCTCTGCAGAAGTTCCTGTCTCTTAGCCCAGCCAAAATGCTGCTTCAGGGATGGAAATAAATGGTCTGGGAGACTGGTCCCAAGAAAGAAACTAAATTTCCCAGCTGCGAGGCTATCTTCCAGAAAAACTCTACAGGATTTGAAACCACTGTTATCTCCCTCCCCTCCCTGCCACTGTAATTGAGAAATATGTTCTTTTCTGCATTTATAATTGGGACAGCACAGATGGCGAAGGCTTTGTTTAATGAAATATGTCCATTCAATTAACCCATGACACCAGGGATTCAGCAACGCAAAAGAAATCAGCGTCCTACCACTGTAACTGGGTCCAAACACACACACCTGGGCAAGGACCAACCAGGATGCTACAAGGTAGGGCTTGGAGACACAGGTTGGACCTGCTGAACTTTGCTCAGCTGCCATCCCTGCTTCCCCAGAAGCTTTGTTTCTTTTCTATGTTTGTTTGTTGTTTCTTTCCTTCTTGGGCTGATAACCAGTTTCAGAACTGTGTCCAGAGATTTTGGGCCCTGTGCTCACTCTCGCCTTTGCAGCACACGTGAAGGGTAACATCTGTTCTACGTGGTAATTACAAAAGGAGAGGCTTAGGACTCCAGTAGACAGGGAGCTGTACTGAAGGGAACAGGGTCCTATTGCCAGCACTGCCACCAAATCCTGGGGAGGGGAAGCCCGTCTGTGCCTCAGTTTCCCTGTCAGTGCTGATCAGTACTCTGAACACCCCAGCAGGAGGATCACTGACAGTTTGAAATCGACTGTTAACCAGCACAGCTTCCTGAGGCAAAGCCTGACATTTTAGTTCAGGTCTTTGTCTGAAACAAAGTTTGGCTCCTTTAAAGGAGGGGGACAAGAATTTGAAATGCACAAATTGAAACATGCATTCGTACCGTAAAAATAAAAAACCTTTTTTTCTTTTTTTAGTCCAATTCCCCTAATAGCATATTTACCATGAGAAACAGAGCCAAAAGATACACGGAGTAGAATTAGATCAGGTGAATCTGAAATAAGTATTTTTAGGCAGGTAATTAGTTTATTCCTAACCTTGTTCCCAGCTTCCACTGGCGCAGGAGCAGGGGCTCTGCAGGGCTGTGACAGGAATAGCTTCAGCTAAGGAAAATTCGTTAAATGCCAGCTGGACTTACTTTTACCACTTTCAAACTAAGCCATTTCAGATTTTCATTCCCAAATGGTGAATTGGTACATTTGCCAAAATAAATTACTTTGGTGTTTGGGGGGTTTGTTTGAGGTTTTTTTAAGTAACTGAGTGAGGAAAAAAAAACCACAAACCAACCTGTAACCTTTGGGGTGGTTTTTTCTTTTTGCTTTTCTTTTGCTTTTCATTCAGATCAGGAAGGAGAAAGAGTGCTCAGCTGCATCCCATGCTCAGACGCTGTGCAATATTGATCTCTATAGCACAGTGAGGAAAACAAAATACTTCTATGGGAAATACCTATTATCTTCAATAAGTTTTTTTTTTTGTTTGTTTTGTTTTGTTTTCCCCTCCTTGTTTTGCAGAAAACCTGAGTAGTTTATTAGTCCCTTTGGTTGTGAGCAAATACCTTTGGACCGCGATTCATTCAGAAATTGATTTATGCAGCCAGAAGAGGAACACAGCCTGTGACACCTCCCAACAGGCACCAACAGCCCTGGTTGAAGCATGACACACGCAATGACACGTAACACAAAAGCTGCCCCTGGGGAACACACTAGTCAATCCATGCACGCATGAAGGAGCATCCGATGTGCTCTCTGACATCCAACAACCCCAGTGGACCCAGATCCCTCTGGTGCACCCATCCTTGGCTGCAGCCATCACAAATGGTCCTGCCACCTTGAGAAGGCAGTTCCCATAGCTTTAAACAGCACCTGGCACCTCTTAGGTTCCACAAAACACATCCTTCAAACATTCCCATTTGCCTTTGGTTATGACTCAGCTGGACCATCTTCCTTCTCTTCTTACCCTTTACAAGGGAGAGGGACACCCCTTTTGACTTCCTTCGAGCTATATTATGGGCTCATCTGACTCCCAGCACTTATAAACAACCCTAAACCAGTCTCTCCCTGGTGGCATCACATTTTCTGGCATTTGGAACTCTTCCCACACTGTCTCGAGCTGAGCTAAACACTTTCCAAGTGCAAAGCAGCATGACTGAAACTCCTGCTAGACTTCCATAACGAACATGAAGTTGCCAGACAGCAGAAATTCCTAACTTCACTGAATTCTCCAAATCCACTTGTCAATGTTGATCAGCCACAAATCTTCCCACTTGGACTAGAATTACATTCTTTCCTTTTTTTTTTTTTTGTTTGTTTTGTTTTGACAACAAAAGTATTATTGTGAAAATATTGGTATATCATCACATGTGAAACTCAGTATTTTATCAACAGAATGTGCTAACTCATGACTCAATCAAGATATTTGCTGCAAAAACGACCAGGCTGAGTCATCTTTGTTCATGGCAAAAGTTTCAGAGGCTCATCGTAGATCCTGCCATGAATTTGTGAGGCCTGAGAGCAGCCCTGGATCTGAACTCTGAAGACACTCTGATTTAGCTCCAAATCTTCTGGTTTGGATGGCACAGCTTATCCTCTGGGATGTTTCAGCAGGTGAACCAAATCATTGGACGGTTTTGTAATGCACTCAACTGGGATGCCACGGGTTGACTGTGCTAACAGAACTGCTGCCTGTGACTATTGCAGCTGGCTAACAACGGAACTCGAGATAAGAGAGTAATTTTGCAGCTCCAAAGTGTTGGATAAAACACAGTAAAAAATGATGCCTTCCCAAACCACCAGAATCTAGGACCAAAGCTCTGCATCCACTTTCTCATATCAAATCCCAAAGGCTCATGGGTAGGTAGAGATGCCTCTTTGTCTAGGGTCCTGATACTGGCCAAATTGACTGAGCTGGTTCTGCGTTTGTATCTCCTTCATAACAGCTCCAAGTAAGAGATGGTTTCAGACAGTCTGACCACCTCTCACTCTCACAAGTTGTCTGCCTTGTCATTGGCAGAGTCCTCAAGCAGATCCAGCTGCCCAGACAGAGCTGGCTCGTACTTCGAAACATGGCAGGCAGCCAGAGCAGCAAAGAGACATGCTGGCTTTTCCCTACACAATCCCTTAACAAGGAATCCTGGTGTTCCTGGGCACAGCTTTCATTCCTTAGGTACCTCACACCATCTAGCAGTTGCTCTGATTATCTCTGAGACTCCCCTTAGCAGAGAAACAAACAACCTTTTTTCTTCCTATCTCTCCTGGGATGAGCACATAAGAAAACATCATTAAACAGAAATTTGCCTGGACTGGAAAGGTAACTCCAGGCCACTCTAACAAGGTGAATTCTGTCCTTGCTATTTTAACATCTGGCCCTGTCAGGGTTTGTGTCTTTGCTTGAGCCACCCAAGCCAGGCACATCAGCTTCCATGGGGAGTGAGCCGTACTGAGGGTGCCCATCCCTTTGGTTGTTTGAAATATCACCATACTGCCCATCCCAAATTCATTTTACTCTGACCAGATGGTGAGCCCAGACCGTCTTCAGATGATGCTTTCTTCTCAGAGATCTCTCACTTTCCCTTCCTTCAGGATACCCGAGTTTTTTGTAAAAGCTGTGTATGTGATTGCTCCCTAATCCCCTTCAGACACAGTAAATGGATTAGCACAAGAAGTTTAATCCAGACAGTTTTGCTAGTCATCCTTACCTGGAATGGTGTGGACAGGGAGCAATCAGCTCAACACCATGAACTGCTAAAGGTTTAACAAGGGGCAGTGGCCATCTTAGTCAGCTGAGAAAGACCCAGACCTGTAGTCTCGGAAATCCTCACCACTTTCCCATCTCCGTGAATTCTGGTGCAGGGTGGAGTCCAGGAAAAAATAAGCAGCAAAGACCAACTAATTTCAGCAGCAAAATGGTGCTTTCAGCTTGCCATAGAGAGTCCCACAGTATCAAAACCCAATTAAGTAGTTGCACATCAACAGGCTCTCCTAATTGCTGCAAGGAGCAATTCAATTACACTTTTGACACTAAAATGAGTCATTATCAGTCTATAGGAGAAAATTGTGTTTGTGGGGTCGTGTGTTTTTATAGCATGTGCTATCTTCCTCCCAAAAGTTAGCTATTTTACTGCTGACAATATTCATTTTGGATGGATTCTTCCCTTTAGGAACTAAATTGAGATATTTCTACTTATAGGAACAATCTCCCAATGTAGATCAGAAAAGCCCAAAACCATACTCTCCTATTGAGGTTATGAAAACTGAAATTTAAGGTTCCATCTACTTTGTGAAATTCAACTGCTTCATAATCAGTTTGCAAGTAATCACACTCCTACTCTGACTTTATTGCAACACTAGTCTAGAGAGGGCCCTAAATACGGGCTAGTGTCCCAGTTCAGACCAGCAACGGATGGTTTTCAAGAAAGGAAGAAATAATTCCTGCTATGAAAGCAGCTGGGATGAGAAGTAGTAAAGGTATTTTGAGGATACGCTGAATTACAAATGCTGGAAGAGCTAAAATACACTGAGTATCCTAAGAATTTAAGCAACCTACTGAATACTTAAAAGAAAGTTGAGTCAGATTGGGACTACTCTTTGGCTGACTGAGGATGGTTAAGAGCTACAAGAACACTTGAACCTTTCTCAGGGAGACCTTTTATTCTATTGTTCCTGCAGCAATTTGAAAGCAAGATGATTGCAGAGTGGTAAGATTCAGCAGCACTGAATAAGTCCTGTTTTGAGAGCTCTGGGTTAAACAGCACTGATTTAGATGTTCATGCCTGCACAGTAGTTCAACAAAGATAACAGGTTGCAGTAGCCACTTGGTAATTGACCTATGGTGATTTAAAACCTTAATTTGCTTTCATGCTTCCTGATTTAAAGCAGTGTGTGCACTTGGGCATAACTACTTTAAGAGGTCTGAGCGATATTTTAGCCTGAATTCCTTGGGAAACAAGGTTTACCAGAGCACACAGACTGTCCCTCCTAATAACTCCTAAATGCATCGGCCATTTTCAGCCAAATTTGTTGCAGGGCTCAGAGTCTCAATGCTTATAAACATTCTCACAGGCTCTTCTTCCATGAAGAGCCAGACCCAAGCTCCACTTTTGCTTATTTTGAGGGCAGGCTGTTGGTTGAGGACTGTGGGCAGCTGTGACTTGGTCACAACATGTCCTTTCCCTCGTGTGGTGGACACATCAGGGGGGATATGAAGCGAGAAGAGGACAGCTGGGCTACTGTAGGCTGGGTCCTGGCTGGAAAAGGGAATACACAGAAATCTAGGCTATGCTGGACCTGCTGCTTCTTGAATCTCCTGTTTTCAAATAGCTGTATTACAGCCATGGCTTTATAACATTCCCTTGACATACAGCCATTGACACAGAAACAAAATGCCATTCTCTAGCAGAGAGACGAGCCAGCTGAAGGGTGAAGTGGATCTTCCTTATGCTAGCCAGGTAGGGCAAGATGCACAGCACGCTGCAGAGTGCCGAGTGGCACCTACAGGCAGGTAACAAGGCTCCCTGGGTGATTTGTAATCTCCAAGCAGCAAAGCTGTCACCGAGCTCCAGTGAATCTTCCTCAGTCTGCACCTTTGCTGAGCTGATTTACTGCATGTGTCAATAACAGAAGTGGATTGGGGACCAGCTGCAGAGTTCAAAACCTGAATTTCTTGTGTGTTTGCACTCCCCTCCACTTTCAGCACTCTCAGTTCCATCTTCAAGAGAGTTCAGATTTTGGCTGTCTTGCCTTATCTGCATAGGGCAAGGCAGAGGATGCTCATTTTCACAGACTGCATACTTAAATGGCTGAGTTAAGTTAACAACTGTTAAAAGGCAGCTTGGTCAAGCAAGCAGGGAAGAACTGGAGTGAGAATATCCAGCTTCCTCTTGCCTATTAAATAATCATAAACACCTTTGGTCCAGGGCATCCTCACTCAGAAAAACGGGTCAGTCTCAGTGTGCTCTGACCACAAAAGGGCAGTGGGCATTTCAGAAAAGGAGTGCTGCATTTTCATTATTGCTATTCCTAAATTAAAATTCAAGTGCTGACCAAAAGCTCACTAAACAAGAAAAAAAAAAGAAAATTCTATGGCTTTCAACAAAACAAAACGTACCTCTCCTTATACCGGCTGACAAGGTCCCTGTCACAATGACACAGAGGATGACAAGAAACACCAAGAATGCTCCAGAACTGTTAGGTTTTTGAAACCAGGCTGTGTTATCTGCAAGCATGAGACACTCTGAAGCCTGTCTGTCCCACTGGGGCCACACTGCATGGTGGCATGAAACCATCAAGATCAGCAGGACTTGGCTTCTGGGCAGAGAGCCTAGGGCAAAGAAGAGAAGTGCTAATAGTTAAAATGGTGTCTGGAGCTTGAAGAAATAGATATTTTCCCAGGAATAAAACATGACTTTGAATAAATGTTTTATTCCATTGCACATAATGAATGGCAGTGAATGTGATTTGGGGACCTGTCAGAGAGGGGAGCACAGATACGGTACATGTACCGAGGCAGGATTAATGAGGTTGTTTAACTGAAACTCAGGGAATTGAGATCACTGTTAATTTTAATCCCCTTCCCTCTTTTCTCTGACTTTTTTTTTTTTTCTTTTTATGATAGCCTTCCTATGCAGCTGATAAAACAGGCCATCAAAACGTTTATTAGAAAGTCTTGCAAGAACTAATCCATATGCAAATGCATGGAAGGTAGAGAAGCATCTACTGCTCAGCATTTCCAGCAGATTTAGCATCAAGCTCAGCTTGCAGCCTGGCAAACAACAGTATTTGCTTCCAGAAGAAGTAGTGGAAAGGAGTCACTAGGAAATAAATAAAGGACAGTACTCTAACCCAGCAGCTGCTTGGACTGGTCTGATCTGTGGCAACATCACTTTTGCAGAGGAGCTTTTCATCATCCTCTGTGTATGGCTTAATAGTGGCTGTCAGGGGTATGGAAAACTGTTGCTCTTGTGCAGATCAGAGCAGCTATCATCTCTACACTCACTAGCCAACATACTGCACAGCTTGTACCAGCACAGGGGAATAAGGCCAGTGTCTGCCACATTATCTCCTTTCTGGTTGCTAGAGCCATTTTTAGGAGGGAATTTGCTCCAATTTTTATCAATTGCTTTAATAGGCAGAGAGTATTTGTGTTGGTAGATGGGTTTCCTCCTTCAGGAAGAACACGTTCCTGTTTGCCAGCTAAATCTGACCTCTACAAGGCTTGGAGAGTTGTGTGCGGTTTTACCTGGTTTATTAAAGCCACAAAGAGGCTTGTCCTGGCAATGGAGCATTGTGGTGCTATTAAAAGAGCAGAATGGCAACAGAGCATCATCTCCAGCTAATTGTTTCATCAACTTGGAGAGCAACAACTGTTGGCTAAATAAGGCACTTCTTTTCTGCTTTGCAATTGCGCTCTTCTGCCTGCCAAGAAAAGTTCACTGAAGGCTTCTCAGGGCTTCTAGAAATATTGCCTTTGGTTTTAGTCCAGAAAGACAAAAAACAAAACCAAGAGTTGCAAGTCAGAAGACGCAAAAACTCTAAGGAGATCCCTCCTCCCACCCATGAGAAAGTCACATAACCAGTAAGCATTGGACAGAAGGACAGAAGGAAAAGAATTAATGAAACTTGTTTTCTATGCCTGCATCAGAAAATGCTAATGCTCAGCTAAGGGAAAGACATTTGAGAGTTTCCTCAAATTAGTTTGTTTTCAGTTGCTTTTGGAAAAACAATCAAGTTTGCATTTTTTTACCAAAATATTGAAAGTGCTCACTCATATAAAACAGGAAACTGAAGCTATTAAGCCAGTCCTATAATAAGATTTGAGAAGAAATAAAAGGCTATTTAGAACTAGTTATTGTTCTTCATAATGAACTGAACTTGCAAAAATTCTTTTATTTTTTCCTGTTCCTGAGTTATCCAGGAATCAAACACGATGTAAACACTTATTAGTTACAGTACATGCTTATGCATGTTGATTTCCCTTGTCTCAAGCTCAGCTCATTTGCAATTTAAAGCATCAACGGTAAAACATTTCTTCACTGAAAAGCCGTATCTTCTCACCAGTAAAGCTCCTTCCTGAACACACCTCCCTTCTGTTCCGTCATGTTCATTTGTGGGTTGTCTTTAAACTTGGTGTCTAAATTTTCCCTTCCTTCTCCCCAAGCAGGTGACCGAAGAGTGAGCAAAGCCAAATGTCCCTGGGTGCCAAATTTGGCATCAGTGTTATTGGTCTGTTATCAATAGAAAAGGTTCACTAGATCATGCGGATGGCTCCAAATCTGTAATTTGTTTTGGGGCAACTCAGTCAATAAAGTTCACTTGAGGATCAAGGTCTTCTTGCAGGACATGAGTGTGAATGAGCAGGCATTTCTCACTCCTGCAAAAATGAGGGGAAGAGACAGCGAGGGGAGACACCATGGCTACCTCTGAACTGGCCATCCTGCTTACCAGAAGCCCATGGGACACTGTTAAGAACAGATGTACACAAGTGCTAGACATATCCTGCAGAGTGAGATTAGTGGCTGTATACTAAGTCAAATCTGCCTGCCAGATTAACTACATGCATGGGACAAGCCAGTCACGATGAGGAATTCTGCTGGTTCCAGTTGAGGTTGACAAGAAAAGGAATAAGAAGATAGGAGCTGAAAAGCTGTGTGCAGTAACCTTTCCCTTTGTCAGAAATGTCAAACCAATTCCTAACAGCTCACTTTAAAATGCATTTTACATCCTCCTTTTGACATCTTTCCCACCTCCCCAACATTGCCAGAAGAAACAAATTCACCCTGACAGCCAGAAGAGGAAGGGAAAACAAGAAATAAAATAAAGGAAAATAGAAGAAAAACAAATCTCTCAACAATTTCTAACCACCGTAGAAGAGAAAGAGTTCATATAATACACTGAGCGACAAATCAAGACTGAATCACCTTCTCTCCACAAAATAGCAGCACTAATCAGGTAGGAATGAGATTACTTACTTACCCCACACATATTGTCTTATTTCCCTGCTAAATATCTAAATATTGGTAGCACTTTTTAACACAACTGTATCAGGTTCTTTTTTTCTTTTTTTTCTTTACCCGTTTTGCAAACTTCCTCTATTCCTTTTCTCTGTCGTGTTGACTTACAGAACCCAATGTCTTTGCATCAAGAAAGCTGTGAAACTCTATTAGTTGCTGCTGAATGAAGATGGATATCACACAAAGACAAAAAAAAACGCAAACAACAACAACAAAAAAAACACCAAAAACTAACCCAAAGCAAACCAAAACCACAGTAAAGAGAAAAGACAGAGGTTTTACTGACAAAGCTCTCACATCTGCATTTTGTGACTTTATGGGTGGACTCCCTCTTATTTAAACTTAAGTCTCTCAAAAATTAGCTCTCTGGTCTCGTTAGCCATCTGGGCTTCTGCTATACTCAGTGAACAGAGAAAGGGCAAGTCAGGAGAATGATTCACCATACCTTCTTTAGAAAGCTATTTTGGGATCAACTAAATCATTCTTTGGAGATTAGACAATTAATATAGACTAAATGTCCAACTTCTACACTGCTACAGGGTAAGATGTACTACTGTCATGACACAAGGAAGGATAGATCCAAAGACTAAGAGCTGACAATAGACATCAGTGACAATTACTTGGCTTTAAAATCTGTGGGAAGGAACAGATCCAGGGAAAGAAAACACTTGTTCAAGGTCACAGAGGAGGCCACTAGAACTGCTGGTGTCTCCTGAGTGAATTCCAATGTCCTGAATAAAACATATTCATTTGTCATGCAAGGGATAAGGCTTAGGCAATGACAGTCTAAATGCCACATGCAAAAAAAAAAAAAAAACCCAACCCAGAAAAAAATCATGACCTTACATTGGCACGTATTTTACTAGTTTCATTTATGTGAGCAGAAGCACACCAGTTGCCCCAAGCTTCTGAGAGAGTTATTAGTAGGAAAACACAGTCCAGTGGATTTTCAATGTCTGCTTTCCTTAACAAAAACCCAAGGTGCAGGATATTATCAATAACCAGATTCCCTAACCACACCTGCAACAAATAAACTCCAGTCTGTCTAGAACTGGTGAAAAAGCTGTAGGGAACAGAAGGACTATGCACTGCACAAAATTAATGTTGGCTCTGGACTAAGTGATGGGAAGCTCTTTGAGAAAATGCTACAGGGAGCAGCTGGCCACCAATCAGGGGGTGTCCAGTGACGTAGGACTTCCATACATGAAGCCAGTAGCAACCAGTATGTGGGAAACGATATTAATCACTTCCACATTCAACCCTGCCATAGCCAAAAGAAAACCACAGGAGATGCAAGGAACCTAAGTGACCTTCCAAGGACCTTCCTCAGAAAAGGAAGGTCATGAAACATTTGGAGTGACTACATTATGAAAAACAAACAGCCCTGACCATGGACTTGCATATAAATCGCCAAGAGCAGCTGTGCTTAAGACAGCAGTCAGTGTTAAAAAATGCCTCTTAAAATGTCGATGTAGAAAAACATGCATAGATCTGAAGGATGTTTTTTATCTTTATACTACCATGTTCCTTTGGACTTTCTTTTAGCTGTAGCCACTCTCTTGGCACAAGAACTAATCGCCCGCTGAAATCAGTGCTTCCCCTCCTCCTCCCCCCACAAACACTTCATAACCACAAACCTCAGCTGCGCTTACTTGTATCATGTGTTTACCCAACAGATCATGGCAAAAAGGGACAAGAGGAAGGAGTTTATAATAGGAAAATAATCAATACTGACATGCCATCACTGTCTGCAAGGCAACAATTAGCGGCTCAGGATAGACCTCAGGGTCTTCTGTTTGCTCGGTGTGTGATTGCCTCCTGCAGAGAGCTAAGCTGCTATGAAAGACTTCAGCAGGTGCCTTTTCCTCCTCCACTCCTCCTCCAGCCCAGGGAATTCAGTGTAAGTCAGGCAGCTAAATTACACCTCTGGGTTATTATCAGCAGTATTAATTACTGCGTTCTCCCTAATTATCCTCTCTTAACACACTCAGTTGGTTTGCAGGAACAATGCAAGGTTGGCAAACAGTGGCATTTAAAAATGATTAGGCCAGAGGCCCAACTGATATAAAGCAGCACAGCAGGTTTATAGAAAGGTCAGGTTTATACTGGTGGAGTTTAGCCACTGTTTTATGAGGTGTAAGCAGAGTTGCAGCTAAGCTGACATGCCCTGGCTGGCTGGCTGGCGTGAATGGAGGCAAAGAGGTTTGGGTCAGTTGTTCACTGGTCTACATCATGACCTTGTGCAAAGTGCTAATCCCTACCGTGGCTCTAACATGACATTCTGGCCTACATTAAAACAAACAACACAGTATCTTCATCCTGAGTCAGAACACTTCTTTTGTCTCTCCAGTTCCATCCTGCATGAACTGCAGGTAGACTTGGGAAACCCAGGGAGACTCTGATATGTTTCAGTTGTCTATCCTGTTCCTGAAATAACGAGACCTCAGTGGACTCAGACTCAGATCGCTGACATATGGGAAGTCACTTTTGCAACGTAAGGTAGCTCAGTTGTGTGCTTCCCTGACTCTCTTGTTCAAATCCCTGACCCTCCTCAGGCTGGCTCCCCCCTTCCTGGATGCAATTTATGTGTGGGGTATACAATTCACTGGATTCAACCCATCTCAAAAATGTGGTTGACGAGTAACTGCTCGGTGGCCTGACAGCCTGCCATTGGAGCCATGACAGATTTGCTGCCTTGGGGGATGACAAACCTACCCCATCGAAATGCACACATACATGCCCTCATCATAGAGATCTGTTCCTGAAAGAGGAGCTACTTCAGATAAAGTGTATTTAAAAAAAAAAAAGGGCAAAGTTCTGTAATCTGAAGAACACCATCTTCAGATCTTCAGCATGATCCTTTGTAGGTACGTGCATCCATGTCCCTTAACACATCTCTCTTCTTCCCACTTGATCATAGAATCATAGAGTTGGAAGGGACCTTAAAGATCATCCAGTTCCAACCCCCCTGCCATGGGCAGGGACACCTCTCACCAGAGCAGGCTGCTCAAAGCCCCATCCAGCCTGGCCTTAAACACTTCCAGGGATGGGGCATCCAGAACTTCCCTGGGCAACATATTCCAGTGCCTCACCACCCTCACAGTAAAGAACTTCTTCCTAATATCTAATCTAAGTTTCCCCTCTTCCAATTTAAAACCATTATCCCTTGTCCTATCACTAGACTTCCTGACAGAGTCCTTCTCTAAATGATGCCTCTGAAAATCCTGTCCAACTGGTCTTCTGTCCTATAGAAGAAGAGATTTTCAGAGATGGTCTCTGAAAATGTCACCTGACTTTCTACTCAGAGTAGACTGAAGCTCTATTAGTCTCATTTTCCCAGCCATGGGATATGAAGTACTTTTTGTAAATATCACCAGACTCCTGTGTTCGTCTGCCTCCTGAGTTCAGAGTTTAAATGCAGCACTTAGAAAATATAGACCCAAGCAGGCAAGATATATTTACCAGTGTATAGAGAGAAGCAATAGAAATCCTATTTTAGCAAACTACTCTGTAGCTCAGAGAGTGAAATCCAGTCTGGTGAAGGTCAACTCTAGTTCTATGAATACTATTTAAGTCCTTCTTAGGTCTGTAGCTGTCACAGAGGCCACACATTTTTAGAAATATTTGTCCTGATAGAAGATCCCCACGTTATTCAGGAACGAATAGTAACTGCTGCATTTTTAACACATTCCCTTCAACACAACCATAGTCAGGGCAAGATGAGAGACACCCAGCTCTACATCCTCACTTAGTGGGCACCAAATAAGGTAAGTCTGCCCATTTCTTGGCTGATTCCTGCCCCTGCAGGAATCCAAGGGTGCCTGCAGATCCACAGTAATGGAGGAGGAACAGAGATGTGCAGGTGGAGGGAAAAGCCTACAAGAGGATGAGACAGTGCCTCAAACATCAAAGTCTCTCAGCCTTCCTTTGCATATCTGACCATTTACTTCAGCTACCATCTTCAGCATGAGCTGGTGACACCGGAGCCTTTCTGGAGGATATCAAGGGGTTTTCATTCATTTTGAGTGCATGAATATAGCTCCAATCATGTCACTGCTGGAGGTAACCAGCAGAAAACTGAGAGCAGCCACATCCATGAGACAGAGTCAAGGCACAATTGGGACAGGTGTAGTACAATGACAAAGAAGCCATCTCTACAGGAATTAGTCAAAAACAAAAAGAAATCTGCCCAACAATGCAGTAAAAAAACAACTGGGACATACATAAAGCGCCTCTCTCTTAGCCAGCAAACACTGATCCTTGCAAACCCCTTCCATGGCTATGAGCTCTCTCTCAGAAAGTAGCACGGTCTTGTTCTACTGGCAGTTTTGCATCATGAAGGTGACCTTCTCCGTAAGATTGCAAAATATTCAGGGTGCAAAATGCGATACGTAGGTTGGGATCTGATTCCTACCTGCACTGGGACATTTTAGATGGTTCTTCAGCCCCCAGGCAATCTTTCCAGCAAGCTTTGGATTGAGCCTGGTGTAAACTAAAGCTCCCGAGGCCTCCTTAGTTTGGCTTTTTGTCTGGAGGAAAGTGTGTGGGATGGTGTTTGCGCTGATGAATAGCTTGGCATTATAGTAACAAGGTGCAGGGGATCCAAAACCCTGCTGCTGTTAATATACATGAGTCACTGCTGCTGTGTGTGCCAAACATGCTTCCAAATGAAGCTGCAGTTTGCCCTTGGTTTTTCAGCTGGGCAAAGGCAAGTTTGGAAAACTAATCTTTTTTCAGCAACTCAAGATACCAACATAGCAAAAATCTCTGCCTCGATCTGCTTACTGGCAAACAACACACAGACTGTTGTGTGTTTGCATTTTATTAATAGTTTGCAACTTGAATTTTTCTTCTCTTTTGTTCCTGCTGATCTCACAGAAAACTATAAATATATATATATATACATGTCTGCCAAATAGATTTCTTGGAGAAAAGCAGAAAAGTGTGAATAATGGGTTCTAAAGTACGTATAATTAGTAGATCAAATAATCCCAAGGACTGGGGATTTTTTTCATCATCTGCAGACATTTGCCATTCCTATTTTTCTAAATAAATTATTTGTACCCTCCAGGTACATTTTTTTTTTCTCCTAGTTCATGTAATAAAAATAGAGGTGTCTACTGTGGGGGTAGAAGAGGTTATTTATTTATTTTAATTTAATTTAATGCTTCTGACAGTGAGAAAATGACAGGTCTGGCTGCAGTTAGGAGTCATATGGACAGCTGCTGTACAAACTTCCTGACCGTAGCACCTCTACCCTGACCTTTCCACTCCTGCAAAAGGCTATTGTTCAATTTATCTCGGTAATGCCAAGCTAAAGCAGTTTGCCAATGTCAGCAGGATGGTCAGTGGGTAGTAAGTACACAGCAAAAATTGTGGATCCATTGCTTTCTGGGTGCAAATGGCCACAGCTCTTCCTTAGGGTTCCAAGCCATATTTCAGGTTTTTTTTCTATGTTCTGCCAAACTGCTATTTAGTTACACTGCTTCTCAGTACATCCATAAATAAGGAATATGCAAAATTCCAGCAACACAAAATCAAAGCAATTTCCTTCTCATCTGAAGCAGGGCAAGGCTAGAACACAGGAAAGAGTCCTTTTGACCCTGCAGACAGCAATTTATCTGCCACTAGATGCTCATCACCAGCCCACAGCTGATATATACTCTGAAAGGTGTGTGCATCGTTGTGCATATATTTTTGGAAATAAATTAATAGATAAAAGAGTGTGTGTAGATAAGTGAGGTGTTCGGCTGCTGATTTGTGCAAGCAGTCAGGGACTGATTCTTAAAAAAAGGGTAGGACTCCGTTGCAGCCTAGGAGTTTCACATAGCAATTCTCTGATCAAAAAGTAGAGGGCCAAAACTCTATGTTTTGCTAAGATCACAAGAAAAATGATGCAACAGATACTTACTACAAATAAACTTGATAAAGTGTTTAAAAGCCTGATGTCTCCAAATCTTCATTTTATTCCTTACGAAACACTGCCATCTTAGAGATAAAATAAAAGTCTTCCCTTAGAGACAGTAATTTAATAGCAGGGACATTAATTAATTTCATCTCCACATCAATGCTCTGTTTTATTTAAACTCCCATCCTGCAGCCACTGGGGTGCTTGAGCATCTGCAAAGCCTGCGAGAGCCCTGGACTGCAGCCAGGGGGAGGTTTGGTGTAGGTGGCAGATGGCAGACTAATGTAGACATGACAGAACCAGCTCTAAGCCAGTTTGCTCAGGCAGCAGTAACAGTTTACCAAGAGTAAGACGGTGCTTAGCCTAGGAGAAGCTGGATAAATTACAACTATTCATGCTTAGCTCAAGCAATAAGATGACCTTTGCTAGCAATAATGAAATTATGGCTATTACAAACAGGATTTAACGACTCAGATGCCCTAAACCTATCTAATTCTTCATCTTTGTTGACGAAAATTTGGAGCTGTGGTTCACCAGGGACCCAAGAACGGTGGTGATATGTGTCAATGATGGTGATTACCCTCCTTAGAAATCTCCACACTGGACTACAATGACAAACTCAACAAATGCACCCAGCGTGCGTGACACACCTAAATCCAACATTTAGAATTACAAAAGCAAGGCTTGACACGACCCAGAGATCTTGCTAAATCCTTAGCTACAGCCTGATGAAACGTGTAAAATATAATTCAATGTCAAGGAAAGATGTCAGGAAGATGTCTCTATCAGTAGCCCCACTGAAAATCAAATTGATCTTTCATTATCCCATACAATTAACCTATGTAAATATGTGTTAATGACCACTTCACAAGTAATTCGTTTCATTTGCTCACCAAGCCACATGAAGACACAGCAAGCACTGTTCAAAAAAGTATGTCTTTGGTCCTTCCAGGCTCCTCCAGCCTGGAAGGAAAATGCAGGAAACCAGTGACAGAGTAACATCACTGATAGGACAGCCATCCTGCACTTCTCTGAGAGCAGTTTCTGAAAGGTAAGCACAATAACTTGTTGATACTACAACACTGAAAAAATTCTCCTGGTCATTCCATTCCAGTGACTGCTGTTGCTGTTAACCATCTTCTTATTGCTCTGACCCAATAATCTTCACAGTGGTGATGCAGGGGTTCATGCATTATGCCCATGTCCTGCAATGTCGAAGTAAGGACAGGCAAATTCTTCTGCAGACAAGTCTGTTCTCCCTAGTCCTTGTCAAGTGGGCACAAGCAGATGGTACACAAGGAAGAAGGCATCAACGACAGTGCCTATCAGGCAGCCCAGAGGGTACCCAGAGAGATAAGAAGCCATACTGGTTTGCCTTGACTTTACTCCTGTCACATTGTTGATGCCTTGCTGCTCCTGCTCCCATAGAGGACAGAGACTGTGTATCTTAAGGTCTAGACACCCCAGGACACAAACTGACCTGCTCTGAGTCTTTTAAGGTGGATCTAGTGTATTGGCTCCTGTCCCAGGAGACTCAGGTCCCTCACACGTTGTTCAGAGTAGAACTGTTACTGTCTCCAAGGTCTTGAGCAAGCACTCTCTTAGAAGCACTTATACCCTGCCCAATCACTATGTAGACAGCAGCAGGGTCATGAGGACATGAATCAGACAAGAACCAACACCTTTCTCCCTGTCCTACTTCACAGTGGAGCAAGAAGACGCATCAGTATCTTCTCACCTAGTGAAACAAACATCAATCACCGAGCTGTCAAAGGCAAATTAGACATTTTGATGCAATTGTTCAAAGTCTGGTGAACACCTTGCAACACCTTGAACACTTGGTAAAAACCCATGGCCCATTTGAACTTCATACGCAGGGAGATCTGCCTGAGTTTCTGGGTTTCGCATTTGTTTTCCTTCTTGGACAGTCAAATGGTAAACCAGCAAGAAGAAAGTTAAGTTTTGTATTCTTTCTGCAGAAGAGGAAAGGGACTGGATTCAACAGAGGTCTGATGAAACTGAATTTCTTAAAGAAACAGAACTTATATGATAAAGCTTTTTGTGTGTAGAGACACACCTTTTTCTTTCTTGTGCGCAATAGCTAGTTCAAAGGCAGTTTTACTGAACAAAAGGAGCTTCCAAAAACCACAGGTTTCACAAAAATGACTAGGCTAAAGAGAGATTCTGAAAGAAAATGAATGCACCCACCCTTTATTCTCTATTTATAGAAAGCCTGATCACTGGAAAACCTATTGCCAGTGTTCATCATCAAGCAGAAGGCACCATTCATCTAAAACCTCAGTGCTGTTGGTTCTACTGCTCATTGCTCTGATAGACTTTTAACTAAGATAATTTTTATGCTGCAGGCATTTACCTGGGAATAATCCCAGCTCAGAGACAAAGGCAGAGCTTTGTACCAGCGGAGTTATGCCAGGGCTCTCCTGTAACATTTGCTAACCTACTCTAAGGACACAGCTTCAAGCAGAAATGAGGATCAGGCCTGGGCAATCTTAAGCCTGCTGTCGCTGTAGCTTTCTTTTATCTGTTGCTGGCCTGGAGCCTGTGAATGGGATTGGACTCTTAAGTGTTATTCTGACCCCATGGAAAACCAGATTTCAAAACTGCATGTGGCATCAGAACTGGTTCCCTCCTTAGTCTCTATGACATCCAAGCATTGAATGCCAAGCTCCGAATTTCCTATCGACAAGTATACAGCTCTGCCTAACAAACAGGGTTGCAGTAAGGGATTTTCTTCCTTAATTACTCGGGTAACAACAGAACTTGGGAAATACTGGCCTCAGGGTGGGGAGTGGTTAAAAAGGGAAAGCTCAGAACGCATAACAGCAGGGAAACATCCTCAAAGAAAAGCGGTAAAGAACATGAAAAGTCAGGAGCTACGTTAAGACTCCAGTTGACAAATAATACCACTGATGTGTTAGCACCCATCAGGATAAAACACAGAAAGCTCTCTGACCTGAGCAGGGTTTCATCCCTGACTTCCCTCCCCTCCTTGGTGGTTTCCCCCAGGGAAGTCTCTGAAGAATCACTGTTGGCCATGCCAGGAGCACCACACGTGGGACATAAGAGGAACGTTGGTGTCTAGCTTACCATTTATCATCCAATGATGTACAAACAAGGTCCTTGCCTGCTTCCAGGGCTTCTAGGTTCCAGCTCTTATGCCCAAAAGGGTTGTGTCCAAAACCACAGTGCCCTAGTGAGGCACCCACAATACCTGCAAGTGAGCTCCACTTTTATATATTGCCAGTTGCCTTCAAGAACTCAGAACCCTCTTGATTTTCAGTGACAGATTTGGAGTTGTCTCCTGCTTCTGTCAGTTATTCATCAGTAAAATAGCAATACTAGCAATTTTTTTACTTTAGGTACTACTATTCTTGTGGTAGAATCTCACACTTCTGACAACAGCTGGGTGCAGACTCAGCAAGATGCATCCCATTCTCAGAGTCCTTTGCCATTAAAAAATAGATTTTAATTATCTGTTGCATAAATGCACATGGAAAACATAACTCCTGGAGAACTGAAAAACCTGTACACTCTCCGTGGAATCCTCCAGAAGTGATGCAGCTTGCTGTCCCTACAAACACACATCACAGACCACAGTCATGTACCTCAGCACTGCGCGCTGTAGCGTTTTTATGTTCTGTCAATAATTCTCTCCAGCAGCTCAGCAAGCCTGGTAAAGCCCAAGGCTATAGCCACCAGTTTTTATGAGCATAATAAGCAGAGTTTATTTCCATACCACAGACATAAACATTTCCAGGATCCCAACCACGTACACAGAGCACCTGAGACACCAGCAGCTGTCTCCAGCTCCACTTGACCCCCTGGTAAAGGAGGCACGGAAAATGCTGTCCCAGAAGACATTAATGCAGGTTAATTAAACTTAAACTGCTCGGCAGGGGCACAGCAAATTGAGAAGCGGTGCTTCTGCAGGCTGCCCAGTGCACCAATCCCACCGTGGCATCATCATTAATGGTTCTCACACAAGCCTCAGGGCTCATTTGCTTGACAAGAGCAAAGCAGTAATTTTACTGTTGAACACTTGCAAAAATGATGCCCTGACTGTTATCAAAAGTGACAGGAAAGTTATCTGAGCAGTTAACTGAAGGTTACTTTTTAGGGCCAAACCTCTGAGTAGAGCAGACATCAATCAGTTCATGCATGGAAGGAGGAGGGGAAAGAAAACATAAAGAGAAGGGGGAAGGAAGAAAACAGAAGAGGGGAAAAGAAATATCAGTAAAGAGATGGACTTAATTGGTTTCCCTGAATTGGTGCTCCAAGGGATAGAAGGAGGAAGACATTAAGCATGGCAGCTGCTTGCCTTCCCCAGGGAGCTCTGGCCATGCCACTTGGTTGGCAGCTGCCACAGTTGAAGTGATGCAGCTGGGACAGCAGGAAGAAGTGATGAGGTTTCAGCACATGCAGGACAAGCATCCTTCGATCAATACCTTCCACAAGGGTTTTGGGGCTTTTGCTTTCCTCTGTGTTCCTCAAGTGAAAACCTCATCAGAAAACTTTCAAGGTCCAAAAGATTGTTTTATTTTCCATTAGGGACACTTGAAGAGGAACAAAATCATCCACCCTTATGGGCACCCTTCAATTCAAGATCTTTTAGAAAATAAATACAGACTTTTTGAGACTCAGGAAACTGCTTAAAGAAAAAAAGTTCAGTTTTGAGGAAGTTTCCCAGTAGGAAAAAAAAATTAAAAAATCATTAGTGATGTGAAATATCCCAACTGATGTGAAATATCCTAGTTGATTCACCCTAAATAAAAAGAAGGGGGGTTCATCTTAAAATAACTTTCTTTTTTAAAATTATAGTTGTACTAGACTACAAAAATAAAAGCTGGAAAAAAGATAGAGTGTAAAGCCACAAAGTGAAGCCTTTGTTTAAAAATAATGAAGTTTTTGTTTGTTCTTATTCCAAAGCAATATGGAATTGTAACTTTTCTTCTGAAACACAAAAAAAGGGAGTCATGTCCCCCCCCCCCCAACTTCTTATCCATCCTGCTTCATCCAATGGCAAATGTGAGGAAAAGCAAGAAAACTGAACTCATAACCTGCAAGCCAACTCACGACTGAGAGCTTGGTGGAACTTGCCTGGCTTAGACAGAGGAAGTCACATCTCCATCACCTGCAGGGTGAAGAACCAGAGAGGGCTTGTCCTTGCCCTGTGTGTGTGCTACCAAAGAGTTTAGCTGCTAGTAACTGTTACTGCTCTGGCTGTCAGCTGGAGAGAGTGTTCTCCCGGGGTCCTTTAAGACGGTGTAGCACCAGCCCAGTGGTTCTCTGAATATTGTGAAGAATAAGATTGATGGGAGGAACGGGGGAATAGGCTTCCCCAGGACTGACACCTGGAAGAATTAAGCCTGTAGACAACAACCAAAATTCAAAGGTATAACTCTGGGGTTTTTTTTGCAGTTAATCGTTTTAGAAATCATTTGGGTGACAATTTAGAAATGCTTTCTTTTATGATTAACAGAAGGAGAAAGAAAAATAGACTGCTCATTCCTTTGTCTCCCTCCTAGAGCAGCTACCAACAGTGGCAGGACATTTGGTCTCAACTAAGCTTACCCAGGTGGGGTGACAGCCACTCACCGCTGCCTTGAGGGTACACCCAGGGACACCAAACCCGAGCCCTGGCTCCCACAGCCCAGCATCAGGCACGGTCCTGAGCCACATCCTGCCAGACTGCACCATGCTGGGGGAGGCACTGAGACAGCTCACTGGTGGTGAGATTAAAGCACACCGTTATTTATTTCCAGATAAATTCAATTCTGGACCTGTCAACCTTGACAGGACCATAAATACTTGCAGGGTTGGACTTAGGTTGAGTGAATCTCTTGGATTTGGAATGGGAATATTGCAGCTGGGAGCTTATTTGTCTGAATTCCCACTCTCCCCTTCCCTCCTCTTCACCCTACTTCCCACCTCTTCTGATCTTTATCATCCCAAGAAAGGTCAGCGCTTTGCCTTACTGGTTTACTCCTAGAGCACAATCTGGCTTGGTTGATATTAGCAGACTTGACGCAGGCAAGGACTGAACCTCACAGAGAGCACCCGTTGGTTTTCTGATCACATCCTGGGCTGGCTGTCAGGCTCCAAAGGCAACAGGATTTATTGCACTGAAACGCAGCAGCAGCAGCCGCCCGTGAGGAGCCTACGGAGCTTCATGCACAGGAATAAAAATTTCAGGGCCGCTTGGAGATATGAAATATTTCTTAATTACTTTTTGTTCCAGCACAGCTTGAGGATTTTGCTGCTGTTGTTGTTCTTGGGGCTTGTTTGGTAGTTTTGGCTTCTTTTTTTTTTTTTATGTAACTGGTAGCAAAGCAGTATTAATGCTAGCTTCCTTGCTGTGTCTCAGAAAGGACTAGCTATGGCTTTGCTTGGGGACTGGCTGCTCATGGAGGATGCTGGCACAGAGAGGGTGCCAGCCTCTGTCAGCATGGGATCATTTACCTCATGCTGAAAGACATTAAAATCTCCTCCCCTGAGACATTTCTCCATAATGGCTTTATGGAGAGGTGCATCATTATAAGGCTTGCTTAAAAGAAGATTGGACAAGCTCCTTCCATTGATTCCCTTCTAGCCCCGACACATCATGCATTTCACTGGTGCCCCTGCTGCTCAGTAACATCTGTCCCCCGGACTGTAATTCCTAAGGCACAGTTTTCCCAATCACCCTTAAAACTTCAGCCTTGCTCCTCCTCTCCTCCTCCTCCTGCTGCTTAATCTCTGCCTCCCAAACAAACTAAAACCAACACCCAAGACACAAAAGCTTCAGCAGGTGCTAAACTAAGTTTTGTGTTTAGCTGTTTTTAGTTAGTGTTTACCCTGCAGCTCACTGGGTCCTGGGAGAGGAAAGGGGGAAGTCTCTGGGGGAAATGAGGAAGTCCAGAGGTTGAAACCCATTCCTCCCACCATTCCCACATCCTCAGATGCTGCATCAACACACACAGCCCCAGCAACCAGGACTGCAATAGCAAGAGGAAACTGCCAGGGCTCTGGGAGCTGCACTTTATTCACAGCTTTCCTCTCTCAAAAACACTTCAAAAAGCTCCTGTTTTGCCCCTGCCACCAAGCAGAGAAAAGTCCCACAGCTGAACTGCTCAAGTAAACAAATGAACAAATGGTCCTTCTGCAGTAGGTTTCTGGGAAGAGGGGTGCAGCTACAAGGGGAATAATGAACACTGATGGTTGTCTCCTGCTTGTTCCAGGATCAAGGCCAGCTGGGATGTTGTCCCAGGCAGACCTGAAGTGGCTGCATGTCCCCACACTGAAGCCATTGGCACTCACATGCCTCTCTTCACTTCCCCCATCCCATGGGCAGGAAGCCTCTTCTGCATTCCCAGAGGCCAGAGCTAAGAAAAGAGCATATTACTGGAGCATCCCCCAGTTCAACCCCTCTCAGCAGCTATCCTGCACCAGGTAAATGCAAGACCCAAAAACAGAGCTAAAAGGTTCCAGTTCTCCTTATTCTGTGCAGCTGAAGAGAAGAATGACTTTTCATCACCTCTTGACATCCCTTTTTTTTCCTACCTTATGTGTGAACTGAGAATAAGGTAGCACATACAGTTCAGAAGTCTTCCCACACATGCCACAGTTCATTTATCAGTTTTCAACCAAGGGAAATTGATTCCATGTAACCATAAAACATCAAACCCTGGACGAGACCTGAGACCAGTCAGTCTCCAAAACAGGAAAGTGGCACAAGCAGCGTTTGCTTCCCTCTTACCAGATCTGCTCACATCTTTGTTCCTAAAAATAACACATTTTCTTCCAGCAAGCACACCAGGTTGGGGAAGACAGCAGGGGTGGGCAGCTGGACAGAAAAGAGAATGACAATTCTGCCAGGACAGCCCAATGACCATGGTAGGTCATGTTTTTTAATCTTTTCTAGGTTAAACACAGGCAGTTGTGTCTTGTTATATTACATGATATAATATGATTTGCTGATAGAGTTTGATAGGTTGAATCCAAGAACATGGTGACTCATGTAGGAAATTGGAAGCCTCTGTCTCCAGCATAGTGTTTCCGGAAGCCAGAGTGAATCAAACTGATTGTATTTATGCAGTTATTTTTGCTATTTAGTAAATAAGTATTTATTTAGTTATTTTAAAAGTCTGTAAGGGAAACCTCCCCAGATTTGAGAGGAGGAGGGAAGCTACAGGCTTGGGTGCAACAGATATTTTTAGGAAACGTCCCAAAAATGGAACGAGAAGAGAAGGGAATGCCACCAAAGGCAGGTGTCAGGACTCCTGAGTTGCAGTCTTTGGCTCCAGCACTGACTTCAGAGAAATGCAGCTATTCCCTGTGAAGCAGCCTGGCTGCCAAGGACTTCCTCGCTTTGGGAGCCGAAAGCTTTTGACAAAAAGCCCGAGCTTTTCTGAAATCCTCCCTTCTAACGTCTGGCCACCTCGGTTTGCCCAGACACGAAGATCCACTTCGTAGCAGCGCTCTAAATCTTAATTGAGATCTGTAAACTATAGATGAAAGGATTATATGAGCACACAAGTACCAGTATCAGGTATAGCCCCTGAGAAGCACACACTTTCATGCTGTGCCATGCACAGCAGCATTGAGAAATGTAAAATGTCACAGCATTATTGATTTGGTAGCTACTAAAAAGCTCCAGGATCCCTGGCAATAAAAGCACAATAATGAGAAGTAGCCAGCATAGCACTATTTCTGCAAACCATATTTGCATTCCCTGGGACTACAGCATAAGCTGTACTTATCAATAGAGAAGTGAGGGCTGGTTTAAATGCAAAGGATTAGCCAAGTTCATTTTGCAGAAAGTGTGGTGGTTGTGGTTTACCTTTTTAGAATTGGCTGCAAAGCATCAGTAAAAAAGAGCCACTCACCCAAAAAATGAATGCTGCAGAACAAAACTAAAAGCTATCAGAAGAGAACATAACAGAACTGCTATTTGTTTTTTGGCAATTAGTTTTATTAGGTGAAGCCCTCAAATTCTCAGTAGCTAAAATACCAAAACCTGGGTCTATTTATACCCAGGATGTGCAGGAGCACAACTTCATTACAAGGTGAAGGAAAAGCAGAATGTTAAATTGCCCTAATGAGTAGTTACTATTTAATGAAAAAGAAGATAAAGTATTGCTTTACGAAAGCCTGAAGTGTTGGAGATTTCTCTTGAGAGGGCAATATAATGTAATTAAGGCCAAATGCAGTGATGAAAAGAGCTACCTCAATGATGTATGTTGTCTGATACTGCCCCCCCACACATCATCCCCACTCTGGTCTCTGTGCAAATGAGGACACAGCTCTAACAACCTGCCATCTATGATTTACCGTAGCAGGGCATTTCCAACAGCAGAAAGAAGGAAAGTTAGTAAACACCATTCACTCTCCTACCAAGAGAAAGGGGAAGGATGCTGCTGTGCTTTAGCAGAGGCTACATGAAACAAATGGCTGCTTTGCTACTGCAGGTCATTAGCATAGGTACAGCCATAAATTCTGTTGTTCCCTACTGCTGGTGCTGCAGTACAGCTCTCACTCGAAGAGGAGAAATCCTACTGAAACCGTCCTTTGAGCTCACGATATGCTCGACAAAAGACACCCTTTGCAATGCACTGGGAGACCTGTGAAGCCTTGCTTCCCAGCTTTGCACGTGGTGACACGTTGGCTGGAGCTGCATCCTCCACTTCTCCTGCCCAAGGTCCCAGGTGCTCTGATGGACATGAGGCACTTTGCTTTGACATTTCAAAGCTTGGAAACTCTATTTTGTCTTGATTTTTTTTTCTCATTAGTTGAGTCATTCTCTCTTAATTTATCTCTTTTCTGGATTAATCTACTCTAATGGCTGACACATGTTCCACACGGCAAAAAATAAAGGAAAACTTCTCACCTTCCAAGGATTCTGCATAAGTGATTAATTAAACAGTAATGATTACACTTTCTTTGTTAGTACTGTACAGGCAGAGAACTTCTTTATTGGAAGTAAAAAGAAAGGCACAAAGCAAATTCCTCCTATGTTGCTTGTCTTGGAAAAGCTCACAAATCCTGCTGGCAGAAAGTTTATAGTCCTCTGCAGAGATTCCAGCTGGGTGATTTTTTTCATGTCTCTTAGGCAGAAATGCTACGTAAATTCTCTTAAATTACTTGGTAACTAAAAGATATACTTGACAAATACCCTCTCACTACATAATACAGTAATTACATATTCTGCATCCAGGTACTAATTATATTACCTCTCAATTACTCAGTGATTACACTTTGAAGTCATTACCATGACATCTATGTACCCTGGGTGATAAAGTAGCAGTAATCCTGTATTCATTCTAGGGGGAACTGGCTTCCCTGTAAACACCTTCCTCCAGCACTTTGTATCAAAAACAGATCTGGGATGTCTCAAGGTGTTAGGGCTGTGAAAAAAAGAACATGCCCTTCCATCCAGCATATTGGTGAGCTGCAGATCTTCCTCCATTGATCAACACCTGAAGACCTCTGAAAGCCAGGCACTCATTTAACGTCAAAGGGAGCTAAAAGTCACCAAGGCAAAAAAACTCCCATGATGAATAATCAGGAGGTTTTGAGGACTAAAAAGAGGTGATATGGAGGCTCCAGAGAAGTAGCAGAGCAAGACAGGTAGCAACCATTGACTGTGTGGCAGCACTAAGAGAGACAAACTAGCATCAACCCCCGTTGCAGCTCTACTATAGCAGCAGTCAAGCCCCAGGATTCCAGCTTTCCTGCTCCAAAACCTGAAGAGTTTGCACCATGTGGCCCAGCCTGACATGCTCCCCAGGATGATTGGTGTCATCAGCTCCCATGGTTGTGTACATCACACAACCACAGCGCAGATCATAGAATCATCATTATAGAATGGTTAGAGTTGGAAGGGACCTTAAAAATCATCGAGTTCCAACCCCCCTGCCATGGGCAGGGACACCTCCCACCAGACCAGGTTGCTCAAAGCCCCATCCAGCCTGGCCTTGGACACTGAATCCCATAACACAGAAATCCAAGGCTCAAAACATTCACTCTTGCAAAGACACTGCTTCCAATCCTCCCAGGATTCAAGTAACCAAATCGTACAGTTGGTACATGTTCAGCCAGTAATTTCTTCCAACATGATTTCTGGATAGCACTGCTGAATATATCAGAGGGGGAAAGGGAGGAAAAGATTTTGCAAAACAAAGACTACTGCCACCTACAGCTTTTGCTTGCCTTTCCCATCACCTCCAGATGCTCATTTCTGATCATACACATCGTTCCAATTTTCCCCGCATCCTAGAACCCTTTTTAATTGCAGCAAGTGTTAGAGTTTCACTTCTGCCAACCTTTTCAGACCTGTCCTGAAAGCTCAGAGGCAACCAGGGCAGAACTCGGGGTACTGACACTGTCCCTTAACAATGCTTAAGTGGATGCTATTAGGTTAACATGTTAAACATTGCATCTTTCTTGCCTGAACCAAATGAGAAATATTTCAATTACAGTATTCCCATGGAAAATCTCTGCCCACTCCAGTTATTATAAGGGATGATGCAAGCATCACATATCTGCCTGCTCTAAGCTAAAATCACAGCTCTTTGGAGGTTTTGTTTTGTGATTGATCCAGGACAGGGGATCCTCTGGGAGACCATAATGTAAATAATAAATAAAGCTTCCAAGCTTCTTCCCACCCCATGCTAGAAAAATACTCATCTCCCAGCCCATGGCACGATCTGAGCTCTTGGTTTTCCCTAATTAAGCACAGGCCTTACCTACAGCTTGTTGAAATAGGTGGGAATTTTCTGCTGATTTCAAGTGCACACAGGGTCCAGCCCCTAGAGTAATTTCCAGGTAAATAAGGGAAATAGGCAGGGAAATCACCATGAGAGTTTATTAATAAATCTTATGATGAGTTTATTGCATGCTGTGGAGGAAAAGGGAAGAGGGAAACTGCATACTATTATAAAAAACATGTGCTTCCCCATTAAAAATACCCTTCCCTCAAGAGCATAATAATTATCAATGAACACTGGTCAAAAGTGTGTGCTTCTGTGGAGCAAAATTATTTGCTGTTCTGCAGAAAAAAACCAACTGTTACTGGGCTTGTATTTCTGGTCATCTGGCATCACCCTGCCTGTAAAACACAGCTCCAAGTAGACATGTCATAATGTACCTCTGTCCAGCTGCAATCAGTCTCACAGCTTGGGGGTTTGATTGCTCCCCCCTTTACATCAGTGGAAGCCAATGTTCAGTGTGGGTGGTGATGTTATGATACCACTGTGAAGATATAAAATATAGCTTCTACTGGAAGCTGTGAAGGTAGATAATCAGGTCAGTACAGGCGTCCTTGAATTCCCTTACTCAAATGGCAGCATCTTGCTTATATGCTCTCCCGATATGTATCTGCTTCTATGGTTTGACACCACTCCTGACTAAACAAAGTTGCCCAAAGCAATATGTAACACAATTTATAGAGGGACATTCCCCATTATAAACTTTAAAAGGAAACAGCTTTTCCCCAGGAATGTTTCAGGCTGGAATTGTCTTTAAGAGAAGGAAAAGCAAAGCTGTCCCATTAGTAAAGATCCACAGAGATATTGTCTCATGAAAGCTTAATTAAGAACATTCTCCTCCTGATTTGCTGGTCATATCAAATGTAGTAAAAGTTCTGACCTCCTTTCTTTGGCAAGACCTGGAGACACTTGGCTGGCTGAAGCGAGCAGCAGCTTCTTCCTGCCCCAAACTGTGCTGTGAGGAATGGTGAATACTGGTGTTTCCTCCTGCACTTGGGCTGACCTCAGCCAACACTCATCCTGCTGGGAAGCATCATCATTTGCGGCAATGACCAGAGTTGAACGCTGGCCACATTTTAAGATACTGCTCTCACTGAGATCTTCCCACTCTGTCATAATCCCCCAGCAAAAAGAAAAGTACTAGACTCATCCTTAGGAAAGAAAATTTTCAATTTGCGTACCCGTCAGCAAGAAGGTGGCATTGCTTAAGCTGCTTGCCACAAGGCAGGTGTAATCTCTGTCAAACCTAAAAGTCCCTGGTCAGCTCCTCTTTAGCAAGCAAAAATGAACTGGAAGGATCCAGCTTGTGCTTCTGCTAAGTGGATGGCAAGAGGCCCCGTGCCTGGAACACGCAGTTTCACCCATTGTGTCAAATGCATTTGGCCCTATTAACATTTTATCTGCGTGCCAAAGCAAGAGCAGGAGCCTTGGCAACCAGTCAAGAATAATCTTTCCTGGCACATGGCACCCTGCTGCTGCAACTGCACTGATGAACTTAGGGACAATTGACTGGCAGCAGGGAAGAGATTGAAGATGAAGATGTGGAAGGTGGGATGTGGAGGGAGCAGGCAAACCCAGGAGTGGAAGTGGGAGCATGAGATTAAAAGATGTACATGTGCATAAGAACAGGTCTAATTTGTTCAATGCAAGAGGATCCTGAAGTTGTTTCCTTCAGTCACTGGCTTAGTCAATGGCTGTCTGCTGTTCCCTTTGTTTCCCTCTGAAAATAGAAGGTACTAACACTTATCTGCTCAAGATACCCAATCACCGGCCAGTGTTTGCACAGGACTGGGAGAGGAAAAATCTTCTCCCAGCAAAATAGCCCCCACCCACTAAAGCCTCCTGAGTGTCTTAGCTCAGGAGAAATGGAAAGCGGCAAGTGTAGATATGGCAGTGCAGATGCCAAGGATCAGTACTGATGACATGCTCTCCCTTGGACAAACTCAGTAACAAAAGGGAGCAATTGCTTGCACGTCATCATGAGATTTAGCATGGCCTCATCAAAGGAATCTGATGCAAAAAATGCCTCATCTTATTTGCTTTCAACTGAACATCCACAAAACTTACTCTCAAGAAATTATTTGGTGCCTCAGAGTCAGAGAAACAGAAGGTGCAAGGGATCAAACTTGAGAAGCACTGGGTAAGAATCGGGAATGAAAACAGGTTCTCCCCCATTAGCTGAGGAGTCAAGATGCAATTCCTCCATGGACCAGAACAACAGGTTAAATATAAGATGCACTCAGACACGCAGGCTTCTCTAGACCCATCTTCAGAGACTTGATCCAGGGCCTCTTATGTAGCCAAATGTGAAATTTAAATAGAAAATATACCATGAATGGTCTCCTGATACATCCAAATAAATACCCTAGCACTAGGCTGGGTGTGATTGGTTAGTAAAATTTCTATTCACGGCAATTAGCTGGAATACCTAGAGTTTCAAAACATAGCTCTGCAATTGCACTGCTTAAATAGCTTACAGTATTACCAACTAAGGCAAAAGGGAGGGATGAAGAAGTTAGTGATTAAAAGCAATACTTTAATGAGATAGCAATCCAAATTTTACAGAACTCATCAGGGATGGTGGTGAAGAACACCCAGATTACAGCAGCAAAAAACACACTACAGTGCTGTCAGTGTAAGGCATACAGACTGTCAGCCAGAACAGCTGGGTTGTCAGGTTGGGGACAGCAGCAGTGTGATGACAGGAGGGTCAATAACTGCCATCAGCCACGTAACTCCCTGAATTCATTAGTGTAATAAGCATCACACCAGGAAATTGCAGTAGAGGCCAAAATGTAGAAGGAGAAGAGGAAAAACAAAGGCAGCTTGGGAGAGCATCCTGATGAGAAGAAAGAGACGAGTCCCAATAACGAGGACAGCTGGAAGTCAAAGCACACACGGCCCACTGCAGCATTTTCCTACTGGAAGTAAGCTTTCTCATCTTGCCTGGTTTCTTAAGAAATGGTAGTTACACAGTCATGCTTTATGTGTGTGTGTCTGCCTCCCCTACCCATTCCAACCCAGTTCTAACCAGTATCACCACCTCAAAGATGCAGGCACCCATTCTGTTTTGCACAAACAGGAAGACAGAGATGTTCTGGAAGCACCTGAGTTGCAGTGGGGTTACTAAGCACTCAGCCCTCAGATATAGCTTATTAGTCTTCACACAAGACGTTTAAGTCCTTCCTGTTCAGTTGCTTGTGGAACAACCGCTTTTCTTTACTATGATTTCTGTGAAGTTATGCTGCATCCCTGTGGCCTCATGCAAGGGATAAGAGACTCAGCTAATCTGCACCTTGGGAATCCTCAACAATATGAGGAGTCATAGCATGCTGCAGCCAAGGGACTTACTAAGCCATGGAAGTGTCAACATGTGAAGTTGAAAAAATTACCAGGTTCTCCCAAATGAGTTCTTCCTGGTGAATTAATATTGTTCCAGCATAAGGGCAACAGAAAATGTCTGTCTTTAATTTCTTTTTCTCACTGATTTATTAACATCATGGAAACGCAAGCATGGCACAACACTAGGGTCAACTCCCAAATCCCCTATTTTTCTTATAAATCAGGGAAATTACATTTCTTTCCAACCAAGGGAGGTGTCAGAATCAGATCCAGCACATGAATATGCAGCCTGGAGATCCCAACACCTTCAGAAGAAAGACAGTGCACTTAATACCTAAGTACTAAGGGAGCATGCAGACAGACTCCACTAGTCTGATTCTTCCTCTCAACACAGCTCATTCAACCCAAAACCTGCAAATCAAGTTCCTGAGAAGGAAAATGTAGTTACTTACTCCACACTTAAAGATCCTACAAGTAAAAAGAATATATTTACACTCCTGCTGAAACAGATTACCACCCCCTAGCCTGTTGTGCTTATCTCCCATCTTGCCATGCAACCAGCTTCTCACCTGTGTACTTCAGCATGTAGGTCCCACATTGGCCATGCTGAGATGGGAGACATCTTCAAAAATAAGTCTAGCAGCTCTCCTCAGCATGCCTTTTGGCTGCTGCTCCAGACAGCTTTCCTCTGCATTAGTTTATTTGTCTTTGTCAGTTCTTCAAGATACAACTCTGTCCCATCGGGTGATTTCCCTGTCTAGGCTGACTTTGGGAGAAGGTCTGGAATAGCAGCAAAAAATAAATAAATAAAGTTCCTCAAAAGGGGAAGATGACAAGGAGCTGAATTCAGTTGTTATGAAGCTTTTTTTCAGACCCTACTAGTGTCTAATGAACCTGCATCTTCCCGCTGCAACTGCAGGCTCATAAAGATCCAGTTCAGTGTTTCCCCTTTATTCACACTGATGATAATACAACTAATTGTAGTCTTCCTGCCCACTGAAAATTGAATGAAGAAGGAAATCTGCATACTGACTGAACATGCTGCCAGGGAGAATAATAAATGAAAATCAAAGGCCCGGTTCCCAGATGACTGTGCGCAAAAGAATCAGTTTGCATGAGAATTCACACTTTCAGTCACCACTGGAAGTCTGCTGTTGATGGCCCTTTTCTGGTGAAAGTGATACAACCATTTTATCTTCTTTGGGAGAAAACGTGTGATGTTCAAGAACGCACAAAATCATGCCCCTTCTCAAAGCACCCATGCAGTGAGGCGAGGAAGAGGCCAGCTTTGGATGCATGAATTCCACATGCAGCATCCCTTGATATCAGTTTGATTTCTGTGATGGCTTCCCGAAAAAGAGATAATTATGTAGATTGGGATTATTTATTTACACAACCCTGTCACATTTGGAATGAAACTGGAGCCCCCGATCGGCTCAAATTCCCTTGCACAGCTGATGTAGAGGTTCCCTGTCAGAACAGATAGAGCATGCGCCTGTCACGCTGGCTCTCTCTGGAAGTGAAAGGACATTATTCAGGCATGAATCACCCGAATCAGGGCAGCGTCTGTCCCAGAAGCCTTCTCAGCTCCGTACCAGTGTGTGTTGCTTCTGTCTGTCACGACAGCAGCAGCCACAGCAGATTTAAGGGTAGATTTGGGAGCACAGTTTCCTGCAGTCAGCTGCATGGACATGCTGGAGATGTATCACGCCAGCCCATAGCAGACTGACAGCAGTCTGGTGTTTGCCTGGTCTTTGAAGAGAAAAACAGCATAAAGCAAGTCCATGGCTCAGCTGCCGGTTTCACAATGAAATAGCATGGACTATGCTTGTATCCCATCGCCACCTCCTAAAAGCAAAGTGACCGGACTCCCATGCTGTTTTTCCCATCTAGACTGGTTTCTGGAGAGCATCTCTGCTAGTTTTTGTCAAGAGGGCACATGTATAACCTTTCCAAAAGCCCTCTGGTGCCACCATTCTCACCTAATGATGTACCTCCTGACATGGGATGGTTCAGAAATTATCAGGACACCCTTCCACTTTGCAAGGATTTCTCCATTAGGACAGCTACCAATTCTCCCTACTCCTGAAGAGTCAGGGCTGAAGCAGAGGGTCAACTGGAGGTGAAGTTCCTGATAAAAAAAACCCACATTGTATTTTGTTGCAAAACATCTTGAATAAGAAATGTGTTCTACAGTGGTACTTGGGTCACCTTTATACCCTTTCCATTCCTCTGCCCATCATCCTGAGCTTGCTGGACAGAGCAGCTACCACGCTACTGTGATTTGTGCTGCTCCAAACCAGCTTTTTGGGATTTCAATATTCAGATTTATTGGATTATAGACTGGCCGGGACATTCCCTTTCAGTTTTCTGTTCATTTATGCAAGAAGACATCTGTTTAACTCTTTAGATCAGCTGTGTCTCCTCTTTGCATCACAGAAGCAGTTCCAAAGGGATGGAGCTGAGGCTGCAGTCTGACCTTACATATTCAAGTCACATGAGTCAGTAAACCATTTGTCTCTACAGGGGGGCCCTGTACCTGCCAGAGAGGAGCAATTAAACAAGCAAGTGTCCAGAGAGCTACAGAGAAAGAGGAAACTGGATATATTTGGAAGTGTTGGAGTAGTTTTCTTCACAAGATATCTGACAGTTAAAATCCTCATCAGCTTTACTTCCCTCCCATCAGCCCTACAACTCAGTGAAGCAAATGGGTAAAAAGCAGGGCCAGAGCAAGAGTGAAGGCACCAGACTCCCAAGAGGGAGGTGTTGATCTCACACACAATCTGCCTGCCCTCAGGAGGGCAACTTCACCTTGGGAGCTGGGTTCCTGCCTTCACTGACATTCTCTTCCCCCATATCCCCTCGGTTGTTTGCTGCCCATGGGCAGGCTTGCAGCCTATTACTAACTTGGACTTGTCTCTCCAGTTCACTTCACTCATTTGCTGTGGGGGGAGATTAAAAAACAGAAGAAAAACAAACCTAGAAAGGAATAATTTTCAACTTGGTGCTGGACAGAGCTCAAGCAGGGGGTGGGATGTCCTCTGAACATACACCTTTCTGGAACAAAAAGAATCACCTATTCTCTTCCCATGTGCAAACAAGGGTGGGGAGAGGGGGACCGCACTTTCTAATAGCTAAGAGAATCCCTTTGGCCTTAAGCCCAGCATAAGGTCTATAATTAGGGTCAGAAAAATGGCCAGTATTGGTAGACATCTGTGGAGGACATGCTTCTATCCACCTGAGAAAGCAGCGCCTACCTGGCACCCTTCCAGCCGTACTCCTTTCCTCCCCTGAGGGCCTACTGTCTCCTCCATAAAACTCTCATCACAACAAATTTTGAGCAGCCTGTTGTGACAAAATCATTTTGAGCTCTGCGTGCCCGGTGCCAGCCTGCCCTGGTGATGCTCCGGGTCAGGGCTAACCCGCTGCTGATTCTGGCTCAGATGCAGGAGATCCTGCTCCTGTCTTGCTCCCATCCTCCATGGGTGCATAATACATCTAACCATGGAAATGACAGCACAAACTCTCCTTTCCTGAAAGCAGATGGGGCAAAAAAAAGACAATCTCAAAAAAACCTATTCCTAAAACTATTTTCTCCAGGCAGAACCACATACTTTCTAATGTTTCCTGGAAAACTCAGGGAATGACTTTTATTTAATGGAAAAAAGATTATTTATTTCTTCACTGCTGTAATACTTTAATTTACTATTTATACCCTAAAAAGTATAGTTTACAAATTTATGGTACATTTCAATTCAGCATAATGTATATATTTGTTTTTATTTTAGAACCAGAGGGTGGGAGCATTATTAAAAATTAGATTTGGATTAAAGGACTTAAAATAAAATAGCCTCTCATTTTGAGTGAAATCAAATATTTCAGATAGACCAAACTAAGTATTTACAACAGGGTTTCACTGTCACCTCCAAAAAAATTGTGTGAACTTATCAACACAAAATTATCATCAATGCTTCTCACTCAAACCCCAAAATTTGTTCTTTTTAACCAGTTCTTGTTAGATATTAGGTTTTTTCCCCCCTCCCACAGAATACAATGCTTACTTAGAAGAGGCATGAATTTGTTGGTAGCTGTCACGGTTTAGCCTCGGCAGCAACAAAAGCGCCACGTGGCAGTCCCTTGGCTCCGCCCCCCAGCAGTCTGGAGAGGATGAGAAAGAAAAGGCAGACTCGTGGTTTGAGATAAAAACTGTTTACCAGAGCAACAGGTATTGCAGGGAAACAGTAACACAGATGGAGGAGACAAACATGAGTACAATACCGACCGCACCCCACGCCGCGCCGCCCCGACCACCACCAACGCCGCTGAGATGCACACCAGCACCGCTCACCATACATACCCCTACGCCGTGACGTCGCCACGCCCACTCCCGGCTGTGGCCCCTCCCCTCCGCGGGTAGCTCCCTGCTCTGCCCCTGGGCCTGGCACACATGGGGTGGAATAGCTGTGGCGGATAGAGAGAGGGGAGAATCAATCCCGTCCCTGCTGGAAACCAGGACAGTAGCACAGCAGTTTAGAGAACAAGAAAAGCTTTGAAACACTGATGGAGAACTGTAGGAAGACTTTCTGAGTTGATACCACTACAGGCCAGTAGAAAAATAATGGGCATGCAATGAAGAAAATTAATTTTAAAAAAGGCAGAAAATAATAATAAAAAAAACAATCACAGGAAAAAGCTACGCAAAACCTTTAAAAATTCAAAACACTTCAGCTATATGCTTGGACCCAAGGGAATTTTCTAAAAAGAAATGCATCTGAATGGGACATTCAGAACTGCCCCATGAGAGAAATTCTGCATTGTGGAACATTTTATATTCTTTTGACAGAATACCGATTTGTATGCAACCTGTACACAGAGCAGTAAAACTGCTACACCACGTTTTGTTACGTGCTTTATCTCAAGATGGGAATGGCTAGCAAGCTTAAATTGTTAGTTATATCTGCCAACACTTTTAATAAAATAATCCCTGTCCTCATGACTATATTTCATCACAGTTCCATCAGTCTGAGCCAGATGTAATAAACTAATCTGCAGCATGATTTCCAGGCACCTGCAGCTAAAGAGAAAATAATATGGGTTTTCTCCTTTCTCTTTCTTTTTCTCTCTAGAGAATAGACAGACAGACAGACAGATATCCACTCTGATGACTGGGATATTCCTTCCTATTTTTTCTTGCAATATGGCAGTTCAAAGCATGTCTCATCAGAAGCTGGTAGATGGCTACTGTATTTGGGGTATAATTGTGTCTGTGCCTTGTGGAAATAGAGACTTTCACTGATCTAGTCAGAAGGGAAATTAGTTTGGTTGAGGGCTTCTTCCTTCCCAGTGAACACACTGGGAACCTTGTCCTTACCTAAGTGTACAGACATAAAGGGGAGCCTCCATGCAGACTGGTCATGGTCATGTTAATACAGTTCCAGGAGGCCCTTATTTGCTTGTTCTCCAGGGCTGGATGAGTGATTGGATTATTTTATTTGTGGGTCAGCCCTGAAGTTACCATCACAAGTCTTCATAACTAGGCAGTTTTCCCAGCTATGAGGGAAAGAATGATTTTTACTCTAAGAAATCTGGTCTGCATCTACACTGAGAGCAAAGGCATTCATAGCAGAACATGTAACCTAACAGGCAACCAGTCCCTCCCTCTATCTCTCTCTGGAGATGGCACAAAAGTCATCTTGGCAGAGAAAAGGCTGCTTCAAGTGAAGAATGGTGCATATTAACACTGCAGAGATTAGATGTCACAACCAAAATGTCACGGACAAACAGCAGGCTGCAACCAAACTTCCATGAATGGAAGACCAGCCCTGCAATAACACAGGGGGTGCTGCAGACCTCTACTGAGTGACCTGGCAGAGCAGTGTGGGAAAAACCCTCTGCAGCATTTCCCAGATATCCGGATGCCTCTAACTTGCGTTATCAGACTCTGAGCGTCATGAACCGAACAGGACTTGTCTCGTTCCTTCTGCTGCTTTCTTGTGTCCCACCCAGATGACGCAGAACATACCAGTCAAGAGTGGAGAAGCATCATGGTTGCCTAGGCAATGCCTTTGCCACAAACAATAAACAAAATTAAAGACAACGAGACAACACGTTTGAGTCACCAGTGTCCAGGGGTCTGTATTGCACTTGCCACTGCAATAACTCGCTACAGAAAAGCCCACTCCTCCCTCGACACGTGCACGCATGCACACACAAGTGTTGGTGCATTCCTTCTGCCTTTCACTGTAGGGGAACTACCTCCTCCAGCTGACTCGCCACGTAAAAGAGAAAGAGAGGGAGAAGAAAACACATCCAAACCCACTTTCAGCCGAGCCCACTCCTTTCTGCATCCTCAGAAATGACTGACAGATCGTGGGAGGAACCCAAGACCCTAGGACAAGGAGTTCAAGCTTCTGGTATTGTGAACCACTGCAGTGAAACCTCTTATTTAAACGTAAGGGGGGAAAAAGGGGAATTGTCACAAATACACATATCAAAACGAAAAACAAGCCACCCGCCCACCAACCTGCTCAAAGTGGGTTTCTATCAAAGGAAGACACTGCAGACCAGCACTCGCTGCGGGCAGGCAGCCACCGCCTGGCCAAGCGTGATGGCGTTGCTCGTTTTTCACTCTGACACCACTGCAGGCTCCACAAGGCTCCTTGACTTGCAAGGTGATCAGAATATTGAGTACGATACTGCAGTAGCAAGCCTGGCACCCAGCACGGCAGCAGAGCGACTACCTCCCTCCCCGCCCCCTTTCTCGCTCGCATGCAAGGAAAAAAGGGAAAAGAAAGAAGAACAAAAACCCCCCATGACAACAAGATTCCAGGCATCCAACACCCCCTCATACATCTTCAGAGAAGGGACCTTGGCTCCATTGTTTCTTATCCTTCAGCTCATTTCACAAATGTCAGAATGTGTCCGTCAGTCCCATCCCCATGCTCACACCCCCTTTTTAATATGCATGCTTTTGCTACAGAAATGTAACCCCAGCAGTATATCGTAATGATGGTCGTGCTGCAGGAACACTGCAGTCCTCCTCTGCCCATTACTATGCAAATAAAATTCCTGGAGAGACCAATAAGTCATCATCTACCCTACACAATAGAGCCTATGCCTTGGACCAGCTGCTACAGTTGGATCCTGCAGTGGAACCAAGCCTCATCCTCCTCATCCTTAAACCCTTGACACTCAGTGCCCAGTCATGAGGTGGGAACAACACCTGACCTGATTGACAGCCTAAAATCCCACCTTAAATCTGAAGCCACTCCTAACTGGTGCCAGTAGAAACCCATGGAGATTGAGTTTTAGTCAGGGAAACATTGTTGGACTTGAATCTCAAAGGGCATGGATCAATCAACTGCCACAAAACACACCTGAAAGGCATATCCGTGGACTTGTTGCTTACCCTACTTCTACTGATTTTTTTCTCACAGCTACCACCTCTCTCAGTCCTCACCACTTAGTCCTTGGCTCTCTTGGACCACTTCTCCCGCCCTGTTTCCTATCTGGAATACACTTAAGCCACAAGCTTCATTCCTACCTGTAGGGTGAGTCATCAATAACACATTCATAAAACTTCCTTTACACCCATGAGCTTCTCTACCTCATCCAGTTGGACTTGTTGCACACAAAATAAATTATCTTCCTTATTTCTGAGATTTCTTATGAACTAGCGTCCTATATTCAGGATGGAAAAGTCAGTGAAATTCAGGGGTCAAAGGTCCAATGTCCTATTTTCATTGTATTTGAGATGCAGAAGCATCCTACATGATCAAGTATCTTCAGGATATGTAAGCATGGTCCCTGTTCATCTCAGTTCTTTTTATTCATTTATTTTCACTAAATAAGACGTATCTGAAAAGCATTTAAATTCACATAAATATTGTGGAGAAGAAAATTTCATGGTGCTACCTGGCTAATCAGTTACACGCTAGCAAAACCAGCAATAACAGCGCAGCTGAAGTGCGATTCTCTCCCCCTCCCATTTGTATTACTTCTTCTGGACAAATTCTTATCAATCAGCTGAATGACACAGCAGAAATTTCCATTTCAAGTTAAAATAAGTTCATTTGCCGATTCAGCTTTAGAAAATGTTTGTAATAGATTTCAATGTCAAAAAGGCATTATTTCATTAACCAGTTCTGAATCAAGAATATGAAAATGATGCATTCTCTTGTTATTCTTTTCAGTGGCAAATGAGTGTTATAAAAATTAAGACTAGAAAAATAGATTGTTTTTAGCAATATCAGATAGCAGATATTCTGAACCCATAAATGTCTCTCTAATGGGAGCTGGGGATTGATAACATAATCAGCGCTCTCCTCACTGTCTTTCTTTGGCAAAACGTATGTTTGTGTGCACTACGGGTCTCCTCCTTCCCCTGGTCCTTCCCACCTTTGGAGCTGCTCAGGAGAGCTCATCACTGCCTGTGGTGAATCAAAACATGTTATCATTAGGCTTAATGTGTTATTGAGTTAATTAAATGTCACAGTTTTGATAACATTAATTAGAAGCATTTCAGACTCATCTGAACACATATCCTTCACAAAACCTGAAAAATAAGTGCCGCTGCTTTCGTCTGGGTAGATTTTTTGCTGGAAATGCTTCATCAATCTATTCATTACTAACATTCAATGCATTTTGTGCATCCTAAGGCAGTGGGTTCTTCCTCGTTTTTTTATTCTTTACCAGACTATAGGAAACACTTGTGACATTCAGCTGTGTCTCATATTTGGGAGCTTGGTATCCCAAAGCAAGATTTGACCGATACTTCCAGAACGTGATTTTCAGCATGTTGAACTCTGCAAGTCAATGACAGCAGCTTTAGGCTGTAGGTTGTCCATGAGAGATGGCCTGGGACCCTCACAAAGTCATCATGGAGGTTAATGTTGTCTAAGTTTGTATGGTTCAAGGATCTATTTCTGCTCCTACTTAGCATGATTTTCCACACCTTGAACTTGAAATGAGGGAAAGTCCTAAATCAAAGCGAAAACAGCTCAAAAAAATCCACATTTTATTAACTATGGACAAGACAATTTTCCAAGCCAGGGACTACACTACACATAAATTCCTATACGCACTGCAGACCTTTTCTTAGAAAATATTGCATTTTCCTTTAGCCCATCAGTCATCTCATATTTCACCTCCCCCATGGCAGGTTAATGTTCACCAACACAGCCATCATCCCTGCTTTAGAGAAGATATTAAGAATTACGTTCTGAGGAATACTAGCCCAAAACCTATTTGCCAGGTTTCACTTCAGGACATCTCATGCTCTCTTGAAACCCTGACATTGCTGTTCTCCTGTTACAGGCTGAAACAACATTTTGCACCTTATCAGAAGCCTATTTAGCCATTTTTTACTGTATAAGGGACACAAAGTACCAAATACCCTCCACAATACAGGACAGGGGAGCACTCTAGATGTGAACAACTGGTCATGTATTTACCAGTAGCTGCCGGACTGCTTCTCTTCGTATTCACTCATGGGAAGGTTTCCTTGGTTTTTGAAACTTGTCTGGCTGAAGAACAAACACAAATCATACCTAAGTTCTCTATGCTACAGAAGAGAAATAAGGATAGTAAAATAAGATAGAAACAACCTTCATCTCTTCTCCATTTCACTGCCAGCTGGCTGGAATCTGAACTGCAGTGCACACTCACCATGGACTTTTTCATTGAAGCTCATCATCTTTTGTTTCTTCATCACTGTGACACTGTTAGTTTGTTGTGGTCCCTTCATACACAACTTTATTGCTTTGTCTAAAAGCACTGTCACATGTCTGACACATGAGGTGTCCCACAGCATCTTTCACTCCTGTGACCTTGGTCTTAAAAAGATGAAGGGAAAGTAAGTGTTCCTGAAAGCTATGGTTGAAAAGCGAGAGAGGGAAGGGA
>VXBW01007282.1:569421-641043 GCA_013400375.1 Thinocorus orbignyianus | reverse complement strand
AAGGGAAGGGAAGGGAAGGGAAGGGAAGGGAAGGGAAGGGAAGGGAAGGGAAGCTTATGAAAATTTTTATCAGGCAACTATGTAAAACCCACTATTTGCTATTAAAATGATAAGATGGAATAGTTTCCAGAGATAAAGATTATGTCAAAATTCTGTTATTAAGTGTTTTAACATTGTTCTTGACAGTAGCACGCACTGAAAACAACGTGGCCGTGATAAGATGAGGAGCGCAACTAGATTTTCGTTGAACTTGATACAAACAGGAACAATGGAGCAATATAGACAATACCACCACAAATTTGGCAATTCTTTACAATGTTAAAATAAGACTTCAGATAATGTCATGGAATTGTGATAAAAGGTAGTAAAAAGGTGTTTCATTGTGAGAAGGGTAAAAATCAAAACTCCTGCGTTAAAATTTGACGGTAATACGACTGTTGGGAGACTATTAGAAAAAAATCATTCAGCCTGAAAATGCATCCAGATGCTTGAGGATGAGGATTTCATGGTTCCTACAATGTCTTCAGAGCACCACTGGCTCTAGTGAAACATGGAAAAAATTTTTTTAGAATGAGAGAGAAAATCACCAAGGAAGGGAGAAACTGTGAGTAAAATTCTCATCACAGAAAGAAAAATGACTATACTGGGTCAACTCAAAACCAGTTTGGTCAAGTGTTTTGCGGCCGGTAGTTTTCAACATGAAATACTGCGGAAATATATAACCATCCTAGCTCTCTACAGGCATGTACACATCAGTTTATTTAAATTAAGTGGAGGAAGAGATTGTTCGGAAAAAAAAACCACAACCAGTTACAGCAAGTTCTTTTTTAACTAGAAAACTTTGTTTTAAAAAGTTTCAAATAATACTTTCTGTATTAAGATTTCTTTACATATTCCAAATGAGGCGGGGGGAGGGGTGAGGAACCCACAAGAGTCAAACAATAATTTGAAAGGGAGTCTCTGCCCAGGGCTATAAGTACATTTAAAGACAGAAAAAAAAAAAACAACTTAAGTATTACAGACAATAAATGTCAGGTTTGCTCTTTACAAGAGCAATTACCCACTAAAATAATTTGTTTACAGCTTTGTGGAGATCTCTTTCACTCTAAGTCTTTAAACCAAGGTAGGATGATCAGACAAAAGTTATTGGCCTTGTGCAGAGTTAATGGAGTGCAAGTCTGCACTCTATAAGCTGGCAATATGAAAGAGTTAAGATTAAATGGCTCATGATAACCTTCTAGCCTTAAAATATGTGATTCTCAGACTCTCTGCATTATAGCCTTTGCTGTCTTCCTGTTTTCAAGGTGGCTAGAGTCACCTGAGCCACAAACCATCACTGAGAAGACAGTGGTATCTCAAAGTCACTGCATTGCAGTTTCCTCTTCCTTATTGCTTTTTGATTTGGATTTCTCTGCAAAGACCAGCTGCTGCTTTGCTACTTTTCTCCACATTGGAAGAAAAATAATGAGGAATCCACAGTGGCCATAAGCTTTCTCTTGCTTTCACTATAAGGCATTTTCCTGTAACAATTTTCCATTAAGAAATATCTGAGCATATCCTATCTCCTTCAGACATATCAAAACCAGAGAACTAGGTCTAGCAAATCAGAGGGACAGCTAGGTGGCAAAGGTGTAAAATGAGCACTCTGGGATGACAGGCACTTCTAGCAGAGGAACGTGAACAGTAGATCCGCAAGGACCAGGGCTAGGGCCAGTTTTATCCAACATCATCTTATTCAATGCTTGTGGCAATGATCTTAGAAGTCCCTCAAGTTCTTCTTGCAGTTCCTACAAACAAGTCTGCAGTATTCGGGGTGGGAATCTGAACAACAAGCTGTACCCTGCAAGGTCTTCAAACCTTTGCGATAAGCCACAACTGGGCTGTGCATTATTTGGAGAGGCACAGTTTTCTTTTCTACTTGTCTTTAAGTTAGCACTTGGTTCTCAAAACGGTTGCACCAGTGGCTAGAGAAAGAGCAACTCTTCAAACATTAAGGAGTAAGTAATGTTGTTAACATCAGCCTCACTTGCCTGCTGGTGGAAGAAGATGGATTTATAGAAGTAGCAAAAAATGCTAACATTAAGTAGTGAGACTACATGCTGCTTTTTATTTGTATTGATGTATGATCATAGAGCAGGCTCTTTCTCTGTGGGGCCCACAGCAGTACATAAAAAGAGATGATAACAGCCCCCTCAGAAGTGCCGGATTCTCACTTTAAGAGAGCTCTGTCTCAGGAGAAGCAAATTCAGAGGTCTTCACCAGCTCTGTACTGAACTACATTTGCAATAAAGGGATCTTAAAAGAGGACTGAAAAGATAGTAGTGGTGTATATTTGTGTGTGTTTGCAGGGAGTGCTTTTGTGCAAAAGCAGGTAAGGAAAGTATCAATGAAAATGCAATGGGGAGGTGGGGGGAAGTCAAGGAAGGTGGTTTTCATAGTTCAGCCATGGAAGCAGGCACTGCTGGCTGATGCTTCTTCTTGTTGACACATCCTTCCCCCCTGCCTGTATAGTCTTCCTCCCAGTCACTCTTACTAGAGCTGGCTAAAAATCCCTCTTTCAAAAGAAGATCACTCCAAACTGGATCTGTTGTCTCACTTCACGCATGCCAGTGCCCTCTCTGTCCCTGCAAGGCCACAGCCTCAGTCACCTTCAAAACCCCCATGAAAATTGCCTCGGTTTATTTGGTTCAGAGCACATAGGGCGGGAAGGAGGCAGGAATAGCAGTGTCTGAAGCCAATGTTTTACCTGGCTACTGCAGCCCAGATTTGTTCAAAACTAAGTTTGTTGGAAAGTTCACAAACCTTTCAACAAGCCTTGCACAAATAACCTGACAAGCCAGCCCTTAGGTCAGACCTCCACTGCAGAAACTGCCGTTGCCCTCACTGCTGTAGTTTATTAGAAGAATAGGTAGTGTTTAAATGCCAGTGTTTAACTTAGGGCAGTATTTAATTGGCAGTTAAACTAACTGTTAAACAAAAGAGAAGGTGGTCATAAGAATCAGGAAAAGAAAACAGTTACCGTCACAGGTGACAGAGATGGTCCTCTGAGAGCCAGTCAAGTGAAGATAGTGGGGCAAACATCAACCACCTTGTACAATCAAGAAAGCCACAGATGTTAGCAGTGTTGAGAGTTACCTGGCAGTTTGGAAATATGAGGCACATTTCTGAAATAAGAAGCTGATGTGCTAGAGAAGTCTCATTTAGACATTGTCGTCCCATGCTTGACCTGATACAGCTTGCTTTTTTCTTTTTTTTTACAGTTATTCACTGCCTCTTTCAAACAAATGGTAAGAAAGACAAATATCCCAACTGATATCTGGAGCTAGTGAAAACGTTCAGAATGGCAGTAATAGAAATGAATGTTTTCACATCATTCAGAGCAGAGAGAGCAAGTAAATCTAAGCAAGCTACCCACATTGCTGTCACCTTGTCAAGGCTACAGCCTCCACTGGTCAAGTTGGAAACAAGTCATTTGCACTGACAAATAGTGAGCTTGCGCATATGTTTCTTTGAAATCACCAGCATGATTCACAGTAGCTTCACAATCTGGGCTCAGGAGATCAGTTGAAATGGCCTATCCTATCCTTAATGTCCTCTGCAGCCTCTGAAAAGAAATATGTACTGGGAAATGGGCTTTCGAGAACACTACCCAGCTACACAAACACCTACAATCCATTCTGACCTTCACTGAAGACTTCCTCTTAGGGAAGGCAAATTATATCTTTTAATTTTTTTCTAATGTTCTGGTTTATTGTTTTTGGTCCTTCTCATGCAATATAATTAAAATGATGTCCTCAGAGTTGGAGGATACTTACAATAAACAGCTTCTGTGGAAGCTGAACAACTCAGCTATGGTGCTTAATCAACTGGAGAAGATGTTTATTGCTGCATATGCTCTGCTGCTGTGAAAACTAGCCCTTAAACACTCAGTTTCTAAACAAGAGAAAATAAAAATCCAATATGAACAAGTTGAGGTCCTTGACACACTGTAGGGAAGTGAATGCAAGAAAGAAGGATTGTCTCTTGCACAACAGGAATAAACTTAGGGCAGTTAATGCATTGTAGAATAAATTACTAGCAATAGATGAACAACAAGACATAAAATGCTGATTTTCTTTCAGTAAGTGTCCATGTGTAGCAAATCTTAAAGCTGTAAAGTTTCACTGTCCTTCAACAGAGCTTAGACAAAACCTACGGGCAGAAACATAGCTCATATGCCTCCCTATAGGAGGTCCAAACAGAGCTATTTCAGTGGCTGAAGAACACATTTTAAATAAACACAAAGGGCAGCAGAGCAGCTGTTATCTGCAGTGATAAATAATTGGGAAATACATTAAGGGGCCGCAAGTACAAAATGAGGCTGTCCCTGAAATGAGCCTTACACTTAGCAACTGTAAACTAAGACGTGGGACGAGTCCATGCCTAGTTTTGCCTCAAGAAGCATATAGAATCATACAGCTCTAAACCTTTTGAGGTCCTTCATATTATGTACAAATAATCCAATGTAATTTCCTGAGCTTCCTAGATTAGACAAGATTATGCAGATAAAACCCATCAGTGCCTCTGTGACGTTTGATCTGCAAATCACAAACGATTTCATCCAGTGGGACTGAACTGAGCAAAATCACATGAATGTAGGAAATATGGCAACGAAGGGTACCTGGAAGACAGAACCAGAGATCTGTAACCCATTGGCGTGTGTTGTGTGTCCCTTTCATAAGTGACCCTCTGAGCCATTCAGTTAATGGTGTCTGAATCAGTAGCTCACTTGTGAGCATGACAAGCTTGCACATAAAAATCCTGCAAGGCTCAGTTCAGGAAGGCGGCACTTCGGTGTCTGCAATTTTATAAATCAGCTCCTGTATAATTAGCCAATTTTTAACCTATGTATCTTTCCAGGGAACAGTTTTTATATCTACCCTATCATACATTTCTGTTGGAGCCCTTAAATTGAATAAATAACATTATTAACAGCACTAATAGCAACCAAGTGAGTAATTGGTAGGAATTTCATTTGGCATGTTGGAAATTACAGTTAGAGATGTGTTTTAACTGTTGATAAATACAAGCAGAGGACTCCTATAGATTCTTCCTTTTCTTCCTCTCATGACTGAGTCTGACACATTACAAAATTATTTCTCGCTGCAGTGTGCAGCCCGATTCATGCACCTTGTCTCTTCCTTCAGCTTTGAAATACAAACATAAAGCTTTTGTACTTCAACCTATCTTGCCTCTACCCAGCTACTGCACACCTAGATATAGTGACCCACTGTAAATTGTCAGGACTAAATTGTTCTAAAATAGAAAAACATAAAAGAAAGAAAAGGAGAACACCAGGGAGGCACCAGGGAGGAATTAACTCATATCCGTACCACAAAATAAACACCTGGTTAAGGATTACCTGTCATAAGCATGGAATATAAACCTACCAGAAGAATCAAAGCACCAAGCATCAGATTTTGTTTTCTGTAGCTGTGTGAAGTAACAAATGCATTCTTTCAAAAATAACACAAAAAGTGGTGAAAAAAGTCGTAAGGACTTAGGCGTTAAGGACAAATAACTGATCTATATTAGGAACACACACAATGACACCATTTATCATTTTTCTTTCTTTCAATTTTTTTTTAAAGCGAGTTAAGAATGTTGAAAGAAAATACTGGAGGCCAAAATCTAGCACTGATATAAGTGAAAAGTATCTGTATAATATGAAGAGAAACAGCAGCATCAAATTGTCTGCAGTTTCTGTTAATAAAGCCACCTAAAACATGGCAGGAAACACTTTTTCTCTTTTTTATTTCTTTCCTTTTTTTCCCCTTTTTTCTTAAAAAAATATAAATTCATTTAAGTCTTCTTTGTGTCCTGTCATATTTGAAGGTACTCGAAGTCAAGAAACTTACAGGTGGGTATGTTTTTAGGACAGATACCTTTCAGAGAGCGAGCAAGGAAGCTTACAGACAGCACTTTCTGAACTTGTCAACAGAAATGTCTGAAGGAGAAATTTCCTTTCAAGAGTTGTACGCATTCAGTAAGAGAACGGCAGCAGTGCTCTGTGAGCTGAGCCACCAGGAGCACACACTAATATTTTCAATACTAATTACACAATGATGCAGACTCTGTACAGAAACAGTAAACTATTGCAGACCACAACAATCACAAATAATCACGATGGCAACATGCTTTTTCAAGGATAAATCATGAGTTAAAGCTTTCATCTACAGGAAGACAAAAGATCTAGGCTCTTGTGAAATATTAGTGAGAGTGTCAGAAACACAGAAACGATTTCTTCCTCTCCCAAGCATCCTCATCCTGCCAACCAAAGTTCCCTGCTGCAATATTATTTCAACTGGAAGTACCAAAGGCTGTAAGGAACAGAATTCTCTGATTCCGCATCCATTCGTTCACGTAAGAACGTCCTTATTTTTAACCATTTTGAGTGATCACAGGGGACTACCAACTTGAGTGCACTTTACTACCTCAGAACCAGAGTGTCAGCACTTCGCACAAAGACTGAGCCTCCATTGAATTGTTGGTTTTAGTCCCCATTCTGGTCCTGACTGATGGAGCTGGAAATACCCCATCAGTTCTGATACTGCCTTTCTGATGGCTTATTCAGAAATCAAAACTCCCTGACACAGCTGAAGTGCTGCCTTCTCAAATAAAATCACTACCACCACATTATTGTACTGTAATCCCTTGGGATGCCAACCATGAGTAAAAATCCAATTCAAGGATTTTCACTGGGAGATGAAAGGGTTTCCTCAAACTCACCCTGTGTTTCTTTACCTCCAGGCAGGCACTGAATGACTCTGAACAGGATTTTGCATGGAATGAAAAGAGAAAAAGTTGCAAAACCCTGGTGGTTCTTTCCAACGGAAGCTCACACAGGGAAATGAAGGACATAAAACCATGAGGAAAGAGAGGGAAATTACAAGAGAAAAAGTAGTTATGATCCCAATAGCAAAAGCTTGTATTACCTAGCATTTTGTTCTGGCTCACAAGGACATTTCCCCTGAAAAACAATAACCTGGAAGGGGGAGGGGGTTTGTGGGTGGGGATGGGGGCAGAAAGTGATGCAGAAGCAGAAGGGAAAATTATGGAATAAGACTGAGGAAAACAAAACCTCCTTTTGGCATGCAGTTCACAGCAGAACAAGTTTCACAAGCTCATTACTAGTTCTCATAACATCGGGAGGAATTTTAGAAACATTTTTCAGTGAACGGCAGACCCTCTTCTGCCAAATCCTCTGTAAATCCCATGGGTTCTGCAGGAATCCTGTGGCCACTGAGCTACTGTTAACATTGGAATTCAATCACTAAGCTTTGATGGGTATTTAGTATCTGTTTGCATCTCTCCAGCAAACTATCAACAAAGCTTTCTAGCAAACATGGGAGCAAACTTGCCCAGCCTTCTATCTTTGATGGCATATTTTATTTAGGCAAGCGGCTGGCAGTTCTCTACCTGCTGGAGTTTTTATCCAAAGGTTTGGGAAATCACAAGTGTGTTAACCAAAGAAAGCTCTACCATGTCTGGAAGGTTAATAAATAAAGCACAGATTTTGTGCACAGCTCCTCTGTTTAACCTTTTCTCTTTCCATTGTCCCTTTTGAGTTGCTTTATCCCTGTCCCTACATGTTGCCCTAAATAGGTGCCTTCTTGAGGCTGTATGTATAATAACGGCTGATTTCCCTAAAGATCTCGCTGTCTGAAAGCCTGTCACTCCACTCCGAGCATCCTGCTCTGTTCGATTTATAGTGGAGACAGACCACCTAGCATACCCAGCTGCTGGCAGGAACACTGCAAGCCAACCGAGTGTGTCATTCAGACATACTTGAAAGTGAAAGAGCGCTGTTTGAAAAGCCAACATGAGTGGCCAGTAGCCACAACCAGCTGAAGCGCACTGATGTTATTTCTAGCAATGAGTGAACTTCTGTTTATCCTCAGGGCCATGAGAAACTGAAGAGGCCAAAAAGTGAAATGACCTAAGACAGACATGCTTGGATCTTTCTATCAGCATTGGCTTTTTCATATCGGCTTTTGGTCAGGTGCAGTAAATGGAAAGGTTTAGAGACAGACACACAAAATGAAATTAATTTTTACAGTAAAAGCCTGTCTCCATTGCAGTTGTTGGCAATTTTGAAATTAAATTAATTGGGAGCATGATTTTGCCTATTGACTTCAAACATGAGCCAAATATGTCTGCATGTCTTTTTTCTTCTATCTCTAAACATGGACAAGCCACTAAAATATTCTATGCTGAGTTCAAACAGACAGACATACATCTGATACAACTGTGCAGAATTTGACTTAAAACTATATAAGCTAAACGTAAATTGATTAGAAAGAGGAAATTCTAGAATAAAGACCGCTGTTAAAAAATGGCAGTGCAATGCTGTGCACAACTTCTGATTGCTTATTATGTTTTAATTGAATTATGCTACTTAAAGCACCAGCTTGAGGGCAGTGATGGGGCTGCAGCCCCTTTGAAATGACTCCTACCAGCTTCTCTGCCAAGGGCAGACTCCTTCTAGGACCTGGTTGTTAAGCAGCAGTGGGAAATGACTGCCTTCAGCAACACCTTGGTCTGATCAGTAAGTGTCCAACCAGAAATAAGCCTTTGATGCAAATATAATAAAGAAGATGGCAATACTATGAAGATGAGGACATTCTAGATTTGCAATTGCAGCCAAAATAAGGGTTTTATGGGCTGTTATGCCTTGTTAATTTTCTCAGGATGCTGCAGAACAGATACAGATAAGGTCAGATTTCTCAAACAACTCTGTCTCCCAGGAAATGACATCCTTTACACTCCCCGTAACTGCAGCATGCAAAGGTCGTGTTCCTAGATCATGAGCTCTAACAGTTCAGCTTCTTTGTATGGTAGCAACTGACATCTTCTCCCATCAAGGAGCCACTTTGGTGGCTTTATTTCAGTAAACACCACATGAATTGACATAATGATGACTGCCGGAATCATCTCAGACTTAAGCTGAGCCCTAAAAGACATGATCATCTCATCTCTTAATATAATCATCCAATTTCAGCTCATCCCTTTCTTCCGATCTTGCCAGCCAAAAAGCCCCCATATCTCCATCAAGAAGTATTGTGTCGGAGTGGGAACATGCCTGTGGCATTGCTTTTCTCTCTCCCACAATGCACTTGCTCAGATCCTCTGGTCCAACTAAATTTAACAAATGCTTCAGGGCACAGCCAGTGCCAGGAAAACAGGCCCATCAGCTATAAATGTTCTTGGGAATTCACACTCCTGCCTACTCACTAATTGCACAGCTGGATCCAACCCAGAGATGTTTCCACCACAACTCAGAGAGCTGGTAAAGCAGATGCTTGATGCTTTTCCAACTAGATTTTGGGTGCCTGGTCCATAGTTTCAAAAGATACAGTGGTAAAAGAAAAACCTGCCTGGTTTTGGTACCAGCAGTTGCTGGTTGTAAGAGGGAATGAACACGATGGTAAACAGGAAGATGGAGGGATGGACTGGGCTGGCTGGAACCACAGCTGGACATGCTCCTCTCCCACCTTCATTCCCCAACACAGTAGAACCTACTATGTGCATTCAACCCAACTCAGTCCAGAGCTGACTCTCCTCATACAGATTGGCCTTCAGACCTGTTTCCCAGTCCCTTCCCTGTGTCCACAGGCACTTATAGCACCAGGGACTGGGTAAATTTCCTGCCTATAAGTCTGTTAATGTGAGTTTCAGGTAACTATCTATACGAACCAGTAACACTCATCAAACATATAGTGAGGCTTTATAAAGACAAGATCATGCTGAGGAGACCAAGATGTGACCTAAACAATTTTTCCTTAGCAAAATCTCTTAAAATTGAGGATTTTTTTTCTTCCCCCCAGAGTGAGAACTTCGGTAGTGATAGAAAAAGAAAAACTAAAGAAATCATTCAATGGACTATAATGAAGAGCAGCTAACTGCAATCACAGTAAATTGCACAAACTCCATCTTTTTCTTCTCAGAAAGAGTACTTAACAGATGAAAATATACATGAAGATAAGTATTTTTATATATGGAACAAAACACAGTTCTATGCAGAGAGCCACAAAAAACAAAGGTATAATGGAAACCCTAGCTGAGCATGTAACTCCGTTGCCCAACTGCAAGACTGTGGGCTATATTTAGCTGCCAAAATTGTTTTACATGGCCTGTTGCTTTTGCAGAGGAAGGAATGGTGTTGGTAGAGTAGCACAGACTGCTGCTCTTGGGAGACCTGTGCTCCTAGAGCCACTGTGCAACAGCAGATGGAGAGCAGGAGCAAATGGGAAATCACAGGGGCTTTAAACAGACTTGCCCGCAAGAGTGTAAAATTTGGGCCAAGCCAAGAATGCAATGTGTGCACTGTGTATGAGGGTGGGCTTCTCACGGCAGTCAACTTCCAGCAGTGCTCCTTCAGCAACAGGGGACAAACTAGCACTAAAAGGTACTTTTTTTTTTAAACCAGAAAGATCGTAAAAACTGCCGCAGAGGAAGGCTGCAACAGATATACAAGAAAAGGAATTTGTACAGGCTCAGGGTACATTTTGTCTGCTGTAGACCTTTCCAAAAGGGAGAACAAGACATTAAACTAATTTACTCAGCCAGTTATATGAGGTTTATGCCTCCTTCATATCGCCAGTCTGGCATACAGCAACAAGAAGTGCACAGGTAAATCAATACCATAATTTCCATTTTAGTTTTAGCAAGTTAGTTTACTGTTTCTAGGTGCTAAACATGTGTATCTGACGACTGCGATACACATTATGCAGCAATGCATCCTGAATAGATATATGAATATTAAAGGTTGTGCTGTTCTGACAGCTTATTCTAGAGTTTGCCTTATGCTGGCTGAGATTTTCAGTTCTTCTTAAATGTAACTTGCATATCACTGTAAACTCGCTCCCTCGTTTTGACAGGTTGCCCTTGTAGATGAGCAGGGAAGAAGAGACTCACAATTCATCTTGGATTGGGTATCCTACAGCAAGATTTTTTGAACATAAATATGTATCACTAGATATAAAGCTGAGATCCTGTTCTTACAGAATGCTGTGATAACTATGGAGGAATATTACTTGATGTCATTGTGGCTACAGTAACATGAAACTGGTACAAAAGAGGACAAAACTGTGCATATTCAGGACTCCAATACTAAGAGGTGCTATTAAGATGGGGCAAATACAAAACACTGATAACAGAATCTGCCTTGGTCTTCTCTAAGCAATATGCGGAGCGGGTGTAATAACCACAGCAAATAGCTGAAGGAAATAACACAAACTTTGTCTGCACACAATTGCGCTAGGACTCTTCAAATGATCGACTCTTTTCTGACTCCAAACTGCACAAAAATTCCACTTGGATCTCATCTCTGGCATTTGCTGTCTCCCAAAGTCATGTTAGAAAGTATATATTTTTTCTTATACTGCCATTCTCCTGGGCAGCCACCACACCTCCCGTTCTACCTAAATGCTTCGTGGACTGCAAAGCCTACAAACCACAACTATCTTCTGGAGACGGACCTCCAAGCAAGATGCTGCCCTACCTGACAGAAGGAGGTCTATAAGAGAAGAAAATCAAGCTAACATCACATAGGGCATGGCTACACATGGTGAAGCAAAGCTCTGCACTTACTCTACTGCCAAGCCCAGGCACAGATAGATGCCTTTAGCAAACTAATGAACTAGGAGTGTTGAGAGAAGAGACACAGAGAGCTCAACCTCTGCCAACTCATGCCTTGTCCATCACCTGCCATTTTTCCCAGGACTTTCATAGACAAATTGTCCTGAGCAGGGAGGATCCCAGCCATAGTCACCCTCCCCTCCATCATTTCCACCAACTCTTGGCAGCAGATTTGCCCTCCAAATTAACGTTATATCCTGCATCATTTGGAAAGAGAGGAGAGAAAAAAAACCAATTAGAGATGAGCGTGGGCTGCTGCTTACATTGTGATGCAGTTACGGAGCACTGCATTGTAATGGGATGGGAAAAGACCAGTGACAAAATAATCCTGACATGCTATTAAGGCAACATTCAGGATCCTTGCTCTCGGGCACCAGCTTACAGTGCTCAAGCACTGTTGTCTTCCATGCACAAGGCACTGGCTGAAGCATTTCTGCTGCAACATGTAATGCTTTTTTCACATGTAACAGAGAGAACTAGGTGGAAAAATCATTTATTGAACCCATGAGATGCAGCTGTCACATTGTTAGAGTTGCTTTTGAAAATGCCAGCCTACACCTAAAGACCTTCTTAATGATTTTAATTTCTTTTCCTTTTGTTTTTGAGAACAGCACACAGGGGAGAGCAGAAGGAAGGAAACTTTGAAGGAAGGGCTTTGAATGGGGGAGTTTTGTGGGTGTATGACAAGACAAAATAGGGAATCTCTTGTAGAGACAGAAATAGAAGACCTGGAGAGAGAGGTTGGAAACCTAGCTGTGCCAGGAAAGGAGCAAATGAGGCTATAAAAGAGAATAAAAGTAGAGGGATAGAGAATAGCTCAGAGCCTAGAGATCTGCATTCATCATGGTTTTGGTAGTTGGGCTTAAACTGAGTGGCTTGAGTCATCAAGACCTGTATAGCAGAAACTGAGTGCAATACAGTCCCTGCCAGGCTGAAAAGCAGATAGGCTCAGTTTGGACTAAAGCTAGAGTTCAAACCTGTGTTTACGTCTTACAGAAGATCATTTGAGCTGGGTCTGGAGGTTAAGGTACATGCCATGTAGATGCCATGCCACATACCAGTATAGCCAGACAGACTCCTGCCAATGGATGAGACTTCTTGCAGGCTGAGGGAAGGATCACTGCACAAGATAAATTTGAGGAGGGCAAAGTAGGCTAAGAAGGGAAATAATCTATTCTTTATCTGGCTTTATAATACTTCAGCACCTGACTGCATTGCTGCTTGAGGAAGGCTTAGCTCATTTTTCCCCAGACAGCTGAAGCTTCACTCAGGGCTTCTTTCCAGCTTTAGGAGGAACGGGGTGCTCACATTTGTTGGCAGAAAAAAAACAACCCCTGCTCCAGCACAGCTGCCAAAGGACATGCTGTTGCACTGCAGACACTTGCTCTGTACCCTGCAATGTGCTGCAAAGCGCTACGGCCAGCCAGCCCGGCTTCATCCCAACACACTCCCTCTCCTGCCAGTACTCCTGCACACGCTTGCTGCACTGTAGCAGAACAGAAAATGTCATGGAGTTACTCAGCACATTGCTCTTGTGGTGCAGGCGATTCTTCCAAGGCACATCAAGGCACATCCAGCAAGCAGCCTTCCTTCCTCTGTGCTCCTTCTACACAACTACTTGCAGCCTCCTGTTAATACTACCCAGCACAAGCCTAGAGGCAGCTGTTGCTACGTAAAATTCAGCAACCCCCATTTGTAAGAGTGATGGAGTTTTATCCAAATCACTTGACTTTCTAGTCATGTAGGCTTTGCATCCTTTAGGGTGGCTCTTTGGAGCGCAATGATTTCCTAGGCTGTAAACAGATCCTAATTGCTACCACAAAGCATTGTCTGACTTTCAAACTGAGTTACACCAGAGCAGCAGTCTCGAGATAGCTATTAAAGCCTTAAATCCAGCCTCAGATCTTGTCCTGGAACCATTCACTGAATCTAGTCTGGGTCCAGAATAGCCACCCGCACATGCATGCAAATATTAGAGAATGTTGATCTGGTCTTTGAATTGGAAGCACCAGGCTCAATTTCTTCCTTCCTCTGGCAGAGTTGCATCAACCTTTTGTCTTCTGTCCTAGTTTGTCACAATGTCAAGTAAACAGACATGAACTAATGCATTTTGCTCCACAGCACACAACAGAAAACCTCCCTAGTGGAGAGGGATCTTGCACACTTTACAGTGGGAGAGCTGTGAGAAAGCTCAACAAGGGAGAAAAGATGCCAAGATTCTCCTCAAAGTGAGGGAATGTCTCCTTTCAGGATAGCTAACCAAACAGTATCATGCTTTTGCTGCTGGAGGCTGTGGTAGGCTGATAGAAGCAAATGGCTTCTCCACCCTGAGTGCTGGATTTGTCCCTGTGGCAGCATAGTGGCACATGATCCCTGTCACTCTGCCGCCACACCAAACACTTTCCCTCCTGCTCAATCCAGTAGGCTGAAAAGCTCCCAGAATTTATAAGAGATATTTGCTTGTGGTAGTACTAGGGATTCACCTGCTTACCCTGGGAGAAGTTTCAGACTTTTCGGGCAAAACCACCAGGCGAATATTCCTTATTTCAAGCCAAGTTCCAGACTATACTCAAGAGAAGATTTTGGTTCCCAGTCATACATGAGAAATGCAGCCTATCTTCCCTGAGCTCACAGCACTGGCTCTCTAGAGATGAGCATGAATATCCTGAAATACTACAAGTAAATTCATTAATTGCTTCAGAAGCTGAAATTAATTAAAACACAGTCCTTAAAAGAGACTTAGCATCTGTATGTGTTCTCTTTGTTCTGGATGATCTTAAGAGTGAAATAACAGACTCCACAGAATTTCCATGTAATGAAACTTAATTGGAATCTTTCACATTAGACTGCAATCGAAGAAAATCAGTTGTAATTAAGACAGGTTATTAATGATTTTATATCTAATTATAATAATAAGATAAGCTAGAACGAGACTCAAGCTAACTTTTCCTGGAGAGCCTGAGACATGAAAGGTAGCCCAGCTCATTGCTGCTTTCCCTCTGTCTCAGCCTCCCTGCAAGCTCTGCACAGGGGACCAGGCTGCAGCTTTCCTTCATGGGTGATCCAAGCTACGGCTGGGGTTGTGGGGAGCATTTCCCAGTACCGCTCCTCATCCTGTGTGAAGGTGTCTGGATTTCCTCTTCCCTGGAAATGTGGATATTCCCCTTCGTGATTTTTGATAGCTGCAGTTCAAACCCTCCCCACCTCTCCTCAGGAAAGCATTATAGGGTGATATTAAAACTACTGGAATTCCCACTGACGTGCAAGTGGCCCATGACATGTCACTTGGTGTTTTCTACTTCATTTGTTTCTGTGGAGTCAACTTGTTTAACAAAGTTTCGTGACCTCTTTTCTAAGAGACTTGTGCACTGCTGAGAGGAGAGGTCAGGACAGGTCATGGGGCTCCTCCCTGGAGAAAGCCACAGGAAGCACAGAAGATAGGAGTGAATTTATGAAAGTTTCTCTGGAAATAGAGAGTCATGATGAGGCAGTACTTGTGGGGAACAATGAAGTTAGTGATTTCTGATGGCCATGACAAAGAAAATCTGTGTATGGCTTCACTGCAACAAAAGTAAGTGACTAAACCCAGAACTTGAAATTCAGAGCATGTAAATTCTTCAGTAGTAGTAGAATTAAAATATCTTATTCCCTGTGGGGGACTTTTCTCATTTTAGACATAGGCAAACAAATTTAGCAAAATCATTTTAATTAAATCTTGGGACAGAGCCCCAAACCTCAAAGCGTCTTCCTGGTTTTCCATTTGACAAAATTGCCAGTGAACGAAGCACCTACATGAAGAACAGGCAAATACCAGATAAAAGGACACATTTTGAAGCAAATGTCCCAGACCATGGCAGAGGTGCAGGACAGAGATTCTCCAGCTGTGTCCTTATCCAAAAGTCTACAGTGTACTGGAACCCGTATCACTGAGACTGAACTGTGGCTAAGTGTAGGTGACAGTTGATCTCTTTGGGTTGGGAGCTATTTTAGTTAGTACTTCATAAAAACAGCAGTCAATTTTTAAGATGATCTTTGAAAACCTTTACATCTTGCTCAGAAGCGTACCTCTACTTTGCAGTTCAGTTTCAAGGCCTGTTGTGGTCCAACTAGCTGGATAGAGCCTTGATAAATTGGGATAAATCTTCTTCCTTTTTCTGGATTGCTACCCCTATCCCTTGCACACCACTCCCTAATCAAATCAAAGCACACAAGAGAGGACCATCAAAGGAGTCCTTTCAAAACATGCCCCTTAGGGTAACAGAGGCACACCCTGAAAGGACATTTTCAAAATAAATTAGGCTTGGGTCTCTCGGTCTTCTATACAGAAAAGCCTGTGTACTCCAAACTGGGATGAACAAAAAGCAAAATCATTTTTCCCCTCAGGAAAAATGTGGTAATTTATGCAGGTTTCGCTGTGTTTAAATAGTGCTACTGTGCGAACTTAAGCAAACATCCAGTTAGCAGCAGCAGAGCAGCGTACACCAAACACTGTATTACCATGTCTCTGTGGATCTTGTAAATCTGCCGTACATTTCCAACAGGCCTCAGGAAACACCTTTGTTAAATGGATGGGAGAAGTCACACATCACTGATGATGCGCTTTGGTCCTGGCTTGCAGGACCCCTTTTCTGCCAAAACAGAGCATCATTTTCTACAGCAGCTCTAGTGCACAAGACAGCCTGCAGGTTTTTATGACAGCTGCAGATGCTGTTACAGGCTGAGCTGTAAAGCACACAGCCCTGGGCTGTGCACTCAGGGTTAGATAGGGTATAAAAACCTCTTTTCTCCCTTGCTAGCAAACAGCAGAAAAGCTCTTGCTGTAACAGCTTGTTTTGCCTGACAACGTGTGGCCATCTGAGCTGTGGGGTGAGGCCCAAAACCCGAGGCAGAGGAAGTCAGTAGCTTCTTTCACAACAGGAACACATCCAAGGGGATACCATCAAAAAGCTCAAGTTTGTGTCTGCCCAGCACAGAACATTCAGGAATAGTTTTCTTAGCTTTCCTGGCCTCATGAGCTCACCAGAGCTCCTGCAGTGGCCAAAATGGAGGGGGAAACAGCATGTGACCAACAAACATGAGCTGCCTCTACAGACACCAGCACTCAAATCCTCATGAGGACCTGGATGGAACAAATTTAAAGCACTTCACTGGCACTTGACCTTAGCCCACAACAGGCATGGATCTGTTCTCAGGGTTTGCCAAGGGCATCGTTTCAGCAGGAGCTTTGAGGCAACTGATGCACATTGTGGTGTGTTTGCTGTTGGCAGGAGCCTCCATGTAACTAGCTTTGCTTACAATAGTCCTATTTTGATAAGCACTTCTGTATTGCATGAACACAACCCATAAACTAGTCTCAGAGATAAAGTTTCCCTCCTCAAGTGCTTTTATCATTCTCAAAACCCTTTAAGAAAAGCATGAAGGATTCATTTTACCCATCAATTTGGATTACATTCTCCTTTTATCAGCATCTTTTCCTTAATGACTGGCCATTCAGTTTGCAGGTCCGCTTAGATACCAGAGCGCTGAGCTCTCCTCACTGGAAACTTCAAAATATTGTTGGAAGGAAGGAAAAAGCCTGAGTAAAATCACCAGTCATGTGTGCTGGACTATTGCAAGGGAGTCATCAATTATGCAGGTTTTGGAATATGTTACACTACCCACAGCTGTTTGATAGCTGGGCGATATGATTTATGAGAACAGCCAAGATTCAATTACTGATTTCCCATAAATTATCTATACAGTCCTTTCATCCTATGCCAGGTTATGAAGGGCTCTGATGAACAGAGGGGACTGAGGAGAGGGTTATCTGACCATGAAATGAGCTGGGATTTTCAAAGAGAAATCAAAAGGAAAGAAACAACAAGCGATGCAGCACCAGTGGGAGGTGTCAGACTTTGGATTCATGAAATTGGGCTGTCATTCCCAGGCAGGAGAGAGAACACTTAGTACAGATGCACTGATTGAGCCAGTCTTCACACTATCTGTCTATTTGTCCTTGACTTCTTATCGCATGCCTCAGGAAAGCATATTATGGCTAAAAGGAAATCGTACTTTTTGCCATGTTTTATAAAACTGTAAATAATATTGAGACAAATCGCTTAATAAGTGCTTGGGAAATTTTAGATGCATGCACTGACTTTAGTGAGGATTTTATCAGAGCAGAAAAAGCAAGACTGACCCTTAGGAATGATGTCACCAATTTAATAGAGACTAGCATTGCAGAAGAAGAGTAAAAATAACTGTCAGTCTTGTTTTGAGGCACAATTGACCATGAACTGACCAAAACTGACCATGAACTGACCACAAGTGGCCTGAACATACTGGTTTTAGGAAGTATGTAGGAGCCTCACTTGGAAATCATGAATGAAACTAGAAAGAATTGAAGCAGCAAACCTTGTTCTTGTCACCCCACTCTGCCAATGGCTCTGGCCAAGTCTTTTTCTTGTGCATGGCCAGTCAAGGACACCACAAAGCTACTATTTATATACAATTTCTTACTGCTCCTACCATTAACTCTTCTCCCCTCTTGGCAACCAGTCAACTTTCCTCCCACACAAGAAAACTCGTACCTACTCTCATCAGGAGTCCACTGTACCTGGAAAACTATGGAAAGGTGAAGAGAAAATATCATTATACCCTTTCTTCTATAGCTTTTTAATTTATTTTCTCTCCTTTCTTGTATCCCCCTCTTTCCCTGACTTCTTACAGGCCATCTCCATGTAACAGAGGTACAAATAGCACAGCCCTCCAGACCCGAAATAAGATGACACCGCATAAATGTGCCTCCAAAAATTCAGCCAGCACCTTCTCTCCCAAACCAATCCTAACAGCACGAGGAAAGCGCGCATTTCTCATTATCATCTACAAGTGAGTTCCACAATTGAACAGGAAAGCACTTACCCTCCATTCAAATCTGTGGAAATTTTCCATGTAGGGGCACGAAAGTCATCACACCAAAAATGAGCAGCAGCCACATGCTGTGGGAAGCTGATATCTTTTACTGAAAGGCTTGTACGGCAGGGAATGAAACAGAGCATTGAAACATAAGCTTCATAGGGATTTCAAGCTTTCTAGCTCTCTTTTGTATTTCCTCTGGCTTTCTCTTTTTTTCTCTGCGCCCACTTGCTTTACTTTGTACCACCCTGTGCCATCCTCTCCCATGCTCACATGAGCAGGAGAGAAGAGGCTGAAGCAAGCAGTCATTTGGCTGCTTGTTTTAAAATAACAGTGACAATTAATGTGGTTTCTTGTTTGTGAAGCAAAAGCTCTGGCTGGGGCACTGCTATAGCAGAGCAGCTGAGGGAAATGGATTTTATTAGCCTGGTTTCCAATCCCTTTACTTAGCTGACTGGTTATTACATATCTATCCCCTTAATTGTGCAAGCTGCTATATAGACAAATAACAGGTGAGGCCCGTAATGACAGGTTGTTACAGTCCAGAGCACTCGACTGACAAAGCTATTCTCACAGAAAATTGTCTCTGCTCACCTGAGCAAACCCTGTGAGGTCTCCAAGGTGCTCAGGGAGAAGCATCAGCCAGGGCTGTGTGCTTGATGCAGAGGCCATATCAGGGTTTGCTCTTGGCATTACAACAGTTACAGCCCAAACGTCACCATCAGCACCAGAGAGAAACAATCCTGCCCCAATAGAGGGTCTCATCTCTGGCAAAGGGAAACAGAGATTGAAACAACCCACCCCAGTTCACAGGATCAGGTTTGACATGCAGAAAACTCTCAGCTGTGATCCAGCATCCATCACTGCATGATCCACCAGGTCTGCTTTCCTCTAGCTGTGTACACTTAAGAAAGACTTTTAAGCAGTTGCCTGAGTCATGGCTCTGGGATTTGGTAAGGAAAAGTGGCTGGTCCATCAGCTCATTTATATTTTTTTATGCCCCTTCTTCTCAGACATTGTCCTGTGGAGTATTTTAATGCCTAAACAGTCTTTGGCCAGCACACTCCAGTGCTTAAGAAAGGTCCGTGGTTCACTGATCCAGAACTAGCTCCCCAGATGCCTCTCACTTTCAGACAGAGAACAGCACGTAATAAAGCCCTTCCTTGAGATGACCAGTCAATAGACTGCTTGAGTCTCCCTTATTCTCCAACCTCTTGTTTTCTTCCTGTAAATGTCTGAAATAATTAATTTAAGATTTAAAGACCCAAGTTACTGTATTGTGCCCAATATAATAAACATCTCAGAATTTCAATTACCCTAAATGTAGAAGTGTTGGATCCCATTTCAGTATCTAATGCATCACACAGAACCATTATCCCGCTATCCATTAATTAGAACAAGGTCAGCATATTCCCTGATGTCTCTTCATGACTGCACAATGAACAGCACTGACTCTGCTGTGGGCAGAGTCCAATCATAGAAATACAGCACTCCACAGGACAGCCAAACTCTGACTACCCAAATTGACCAAGAGAACAGTGCTAGGCTTTAGGAAGAAACGTATCTGGGTAGAACAGAAGAGGACAAGGGACATCAAGCTACCTGTGTGTCTTTGAGCTTAAACAAGAAGCACAAAGACGTGCTGCTCTAGGGAGATGTGCAAAGGAGCCTTAACTACAACAAAGGATGGCTCCAAGAACAGAAAACACAAGATTTCTTTCATCCACCAAAGATTTAAAAAAATAGGGAGATGGGGAAAGTAGGAAGAAAGAATAGCAGAGGAAAAAAAAATGTAATAGATTGTTTGGGCCAGGTCTGGTACCCATCTCCCCACCATAACTGAGATCGGTATCCAGCTGTGTCATGAAAGAGATGCAAGTTCCCTCCTCAGTCTGAGCCCAGTCCCTCCTACAAGGAAGAATTTACTGGACAAATGTGTGAAGAAAGTTGGGGAAGAGGTACAGTCTCTATGTTTACAATCCAATCCTCCAAATTGTTCCCAGATATGGGGTGCATTAACGTAGCTAGACAATCCCCGCCACCCCATCCATTTCTGTCAAAGCATTGTCTGCTTCTGTCTCCATTTCTGCAAAGAGTCTGAAGACCTTTGCATGGTGCCCAGACTCTACCTTTCACATGGCCATTCTGGGGCCTCAAATGTGTAAACTGCCCATTCACCCCTTCTGCCCTTTGTTTTCCCACCTTCTCTGGACTTCTGCCTGGCTTTCATTTTCAAAGACACTGGAGGTAGTATTTTATCGTAATGGGTTTTATTATGATGATGTACAACACCTTTAAGTGCTTTGGTGAAGGAAGAAAGAAAGGTTGTACTATAAATAAAAATCTCATCTACGATCAAAGGCACATAAATGATGGATGTGTGTGGGTGACTGCACACATGTACGCAATTTCTCCATGGGGTGGCAGCTGTACTGGAAAGGACCAGGGTCATTGTCAAGATTAGGGCATTTGGCAGTGGTTTACATCCACAATAAGTTACTTATTGAGGGGATTCCCTCAAAAACCTGCATAGCATTCTCTGGACTAGAGCCATAAAGACCACTGAAAGCAAAGTAACACCCACAGCACTGCTGCAAGACAACACTCAATACTTTGACAGATGCTTCTTTAAACTGACCTTAAGGACTTACAGGGATGGTGACACAGCTATTTTGGGTGCTCTGTTCCAGCACCGGTCTAGCAATATCAGTTTTCCTACTAACTAATACATTCCTTGCTGTCATTTCAACCCATTTCTGGTTGTCCTGTACTTAACAGAAATGAGGACTGGTGACGACCTTCTTCTCTGCAGCTCCTGTTCATGTGTTTGAAGACTGCTGTCACACCTCCCCACCAATTTTCTTTTTCAAAGCAAGGAAATAATTTGAGTTGTGCTCCCATATAGAACTGGCCTCTCAGCCAGGAAGAGGGTATCTTCAGGGAAGGTGAAGTACAGCCGCGTTTGATGATCTCTGACATGTCCATTTGATCTGGCAGCTTGCTTGGTGAGCCAGCCCCAAAACTCTTCATCCCACAAAACTTCTTTCACTTCATTCCAAAAGCCAACCAGACCGAGACCCAACAAGTGAACAGGGAACACCAGCTTCAAATTGTCCACATGCTGTGGATTGGCATAAATGTTTCTGTTTCCATGGTATCTTTAACGCTTTAGTTCACTAAGTTCACTTTTGTCCCTCACCTGGACCCTCTGCCCATTAAGAATGGTCAATACATGGGCTACTCCTTCTAGAATCAATCCCCAATGTGACATCACTCAACATGTCACCAACTGTTTTTTAAAAGAGGAGTTCACCGGTTGAAGAGGTGGGGGAGAACCAGCCAAGAAAGTTTCTAACTCTTGAAGTTATTCTCCTTTGAGCTACACTATGAATGAAGGGACCCAGAGGAAGACAATGACATAGAGAAGAAACAAAACAAAATAAAGCTTTTATATATATATATACATATATATATATATATATATATAAAGCACAGAAAAAAAGAGAGAAGAGTGAGGGTATCAATCCTGCAGCTTTACAGACGATATTAACATCTTGTTGCCTAATGAGACATAGATGTAACAGACACACCATGAAAATAAAAAAGGGAGGGGAAAGCAAGCATCAATAACACAGAAAAACAATGGCAGGCTGCTCTTAAGCAAATGTCACTTCCCTCATCCTCTGAGTCTTACCAGCCAGCTGCCCTCCTCCCTTCCCAGGTGCTTGTTCTCTGGCTCTCTTCAAGCACTTCATCTCTGCGATCATTTGGTTGCCATTACGTCCTGGGGTTTAGAATTGACAGCAGTCAAGAGATGAGATTCATGAGCAGCTCCTGTGGGGTCCTTTGCAAGTGCTAACATCTTCTCACATTGCAGAGGGATGCTCCAGCTTCGTTAAAGTTTGAAGAGAGGGGGCCAGAGTGCAGGGAAAGTCAAGTTTACCTCTCAGTATGTCACGGGTGGGTTTTCACACTCAGGAGAAGCAAAAAAACTCATGCCCATCAGCTTGGGTTACTATAGCTGCTTTTGCTCAGATATTCCTCTGCTCAAAAGCCCTATTGCTCACTCAGAAGCCACACCAAAGCTTCCAGAACAGCATCCACAAACCTTAAGTTATTTTACTGGCATAGCTTTTAGTCAAGAAGCTGAGACAATGACAGTAGTTCCAGACAGACAGAGGGCTGCAACTGTCCTGTCTTCTTACCTAGAAAGCTCTGCCAGTAACCTGGACATAAAATGCATCTGTTTCTCAGTTAAACTCTCTCTGCTCTCTTTTTGGACACAGAGGGATATGCCTTAGACTGTTTCTTCCTCTTTTCTCTTTCTCCTTCCTTAATCCATCACTCCCTCCTCCTGCTTTTCTTTTTCATCTGCAGCTCTTGCACCTGCCTTCATGGTTTATTCCTTTTCTGCGGGATTATTTGGAGGTTTGCTTGTGCAGGGCAAACAGCATTTCTGTAATAAAGCCCCAGCCACATTCCATTAGTGTGGATTCCATCTGCAGAAGTGAAGTGTCAGCTAATAAAAGGTAGCACAGACCCCTTGGGCAAGATAAAATGAGAGAGCAAGAGAGGGGAAAAAAAAAGATCTACCGCCAAAGATGGAGAAATGATAAATGTCTTTTCAGAAGGAGAAGCACCTGGAATAGGAATAAGGGAGCACTGGGGGAAGGGGAGGGGAAAGGAAAGAAAGGGGTATATTATCTTTGCTAAGAGAGGTTTGTTTCTGAAAGGTCTCATTAGCTCAAAAAATCACCTGCTACCCATCTTCTCTATACACTAAGGGCAACATCCAGCCTCGCTGCACCTCTGCAGGGAGGTGTTAATGTGCAATTATTGTTTGCAAACAGTAATGGCTGGGGGGGAGTGTGTTTGCGCAGCCAGGGGATGGGCTGTGTGGCAGGGTCCAACTTTTCAAGCGGGGAAAGGAACTCAGGCTGTCCCCCATGTGGCTCTGCTGAGCCTCCTCCCTCCACCAGGATAAGAGGAGACGGGGTGTCACCAGCTGTATCTGAGCTGTGAGACCCAAGGGCACACCTTGACAGCCAGCTACAAGTTTGTCTGCCTAAGCCATTCCCTGATGCCATGTCAGATGTCCAACAGGTCCCCCCTGTCCAGATGATCTGAGGACAAGCCCCTTGAGCCACAGCACAGGGTGCACCTCTCCTGCAGCTTAGGGGCACATTTATGACCCATTTGGTCCCTGTCTGCTCCCATTGCACAGAGGGGAGGTGATTGCAAGGCTGCTGTGACCTCAGTGTTGCCCACTGGTCCTCACCAGCCCCTCATGCAATGCAGCAAAGCAGGAACATCAGTAGCTGCCCATTTCTCCATAGTGCCCTTCCCTCTGAACAAGGACAGAGAGGCCCAGATACCACACAGGGTAAAAATAATAAATAAATAAATCAGGTTTGGTCAGGAACAAGGGCCCATATTATTCCTCCAACTAGAACACCCTGATCTCAGGTGGTCTTTGTCTGGACTCAGGCTCTAGTTCTGGAGAAGCTTTCTGTCTTTATCCATGACATTTAAGCTTTCCAGGGCCAGACCACTACTACTCAACTTTACAAGCAGCTCTCAGCTCCATTAGAGAAACACAACCATAAAAGAGTGTCTCTGATTAGATTTATGCCAATGCAGCAGCTCTTAATGCCATAACAAAACTACCATATAGGTAAATACAGAAAGTTCATAGAATATCTCAATATGGTAGTTTTTAAAGATCTCAGGTTCTCTTAGCTGATCACCTGAGAGGACTTTACTCTTGGTTTTAAATGGAAATATTATCACCTGGTAGCCACACTCTTCTCCTCACTGTTTTGACTCTATATGGATGTTTTTCCTGCATCTCTATTGAAGCTTCATCCCTGGGGCCACTGGCAGGGGTTTTAAGTCTGTGACAGATCACCGTGTCCCTCCAATTTCCTGGCTAAAAGCTTCCTAAATTCACCTAGTTCAGCACTCGAGGGAGCCAACTGGATAGCAGTTTGCTTAATAAAAGTTGCCTTTATACAAAGATCTAAATCCTATTTTCTAAGAACTGCCAGAGGATTTTCAGGGTGTAATCCACCTACTGCTGACCCTCCACAGCAAAGAAACTTTTATGTTGCTGGGTGGGATTTTTTCATCTCAGAACAACACAGGCTTTCTCTGGTGGTGCTGGGGGATGAGGATGTGAGAGCACCCGAGGACTGGCACAGCCAGAGGAAAAAGGTTGGGCAGCTATTTTACACACCTGCTGCACAGCCCATTAGCAATGATGACAAGAGAGAGGAGGGATTACTGAGGAGGCTGCAATTCTCTGAAATTTTACTCTGGGAAACGGTTGCCGCATTCAGCGTGTAAATCATCTGAATGAACAGAAGCTCTGAAGGAGCTTGGGAAGCCCTTTAGCTACTTCAGAAACAGACTCCCTCATGATCTTGTTGCTGTGCAGTGCATCCAAGTTGCTCCTAGGCAAGTCCTTGAGACTCCCAGCTGTGCTGAGACATCTCGGTTCTGATGTGAATGTGCCACTGTCTCACCTTCCTGCCACAAGAAACAGTCACCTGGGTAAAAACGAGGCTGGTATAACAGGAATGATTAAAGCTGGGAACAAATATCCATCAATGATTCAAAATATTTGAGAAAGATTTGCTCATCTCTAGGGCCCAGAAAACCATATTGTACAACGTTCCTTTTCCCAAAAAGAAAGTCACAATGAGCCTTTAAGCCTCCAAAACATATGCAATGGATTATTAACAAATGTGAGTGGAAGGGTAGCTCAGTTTAATGTCACCCTTATATATACACAGGCTTCCATCCTTTCTTCACAGAAAGATTATCCTCCCCACAGATAGATGCTGGAAGTCATCCAAGAATTTAAGAATATTCTTTCATTCACAGGTGTTTTTGGAGCTTACAACAGCAGTGCTTATTCTGGTAGATGATGAGGGAGAGAATTGCCTTGGCCCTTCAATCAGCTTTTGCCCATTTCACGTCAAACTGCAATCTGATAATACCCAGTACAGACTGGAACACTCTAATACAAACAGAAATGGCTCCAGCAGCCAGAATAAATGCTAATGACACAAGTTGAGTGGAAAGACACTGAAGCACACAGTGCACATCAAGCACTTGTCCTGGAGGACAAGTTGAACATGAGCCATCAACGTGCCCCCATGGTAAAGCAGGCTCGTAATACCCTAAGCTGTGCTAAGCAGAAGGTTGCCAGCAGATCGAGGGAGATGTGGCTACTCCCTCTGCTCAGCACTAGTGAGACAGATCTGGAATCCTCTGTCCAGTGCAGGGCTCCTCAGAACGAGAAAGACATGAACACATTGGAGGGAGTCCAGCAAAGCGTTGTAAAGATGACTAAGGGACTGGAGCATCTAATGTACAAGGAAAGGCTGAGAGAACCAGGATTGTTTCACCTGGAGTAGAGAATGCTTAGGGACACCTTATTGATGTGTATCAATATCTAATGCAGGAACTAAAGATGTCGGGGCCAAACTCTTCCAAGTGGTGCCCTGAGTCAGGACAAAAGGCAAAGTGAACTAACCAAAATACAGTAAATAAGCACCTGCTGTGGCTCTTGCTTCCTTCCAAAGCAATATCCCACGCAAGCAGCAGAGACTCTCTCTTGATCATGGCATTGACACTGGAAAAATCAGTACCTAATTCCCATTCCCATTTCCCTGGGGTCAGAGATAAGGATGAGAAAGTCCCTGTTCTCCTTGCTCGAGGGTCCATGAATGAGCTTGAATTCATAAGCGAAGCTTCAGCAGCAGCAGACAGAGAGGGGGAATACTTGAAAACACATTTAGCTGCTGACAGCAGTCTAACGAAGGATCATTGCAAAGACATGCAGAGGTTGTGACAGGGATGCAATGAGTTAGTCTGAGAGTGAGAGATTTTAGTTACAACAGCAAGATAGAGAATCCACAGAAGGAAAGAAATTATGACCTGACTGAATGATATCAATTCTGCAGGGACTGAAGAGGGCAAAGAAACTACAAAGCTACTTAAAACTGTATCAAACACACAGAATGAGGGGCCATGAACTTAAAGATGTGGAAAGGTTGTGCCACAAAGGAGCAGAGGTGGAAATCGAGAGAAGCAAAAATAAACCAAGTACAATGGAGAGAGGAGTAAGAGCAAGCAGGATAAAAAAGAAGCTGGACAAGAATATTGACAAGTCAAAAACATCAATCCTGTGCTTCTTTAGCCAAATAAGATTGGAAATAGTGCACTAGTTAGGCTCTGGGGAGGATGAAGAAAGTTGGACAGACTATCCACTACCCCATCTCCTCCAAAAAAATGCTGGGGATTGCTGACACATATGTTGTTACGTTGACAGTTACTGCTGCAAAGTGTGGGTGTTCAACACATTACTGCATGTAGCACAAAAGAGGGGAAAGAGAATCACACTAGGGAAGAATCAGATTTAACATCTAAAGGCATCATAAAGCAATTCATGTAACGAGTCACATACAGGTAGTGCCATGACTCTACAAACAAGTATGTTTGTTACTGTCTTGCTGTTTTTCAATGGCAAAGAAAGATATGTGCCACCAAATTTCTTTTTATCTTCACTCGTTTATCCCCACCTGGCCTGAGAGCTCAAATACACCTTGACACCTCTAGCAGTCTGTGTTTCCCAAGTGAGTGCCAACATCAAAGAAAGAGAAGGGAGAAGAATCCTGCAGGATTTTCTGCTCTGGGAAAACTGGATTGTCTTAAAGCCAGTGTTGAATAAGTGATATAAGCTGCCTTTTCTGACCTGAGAGAAGATCTCCTCCTGTTTCATCAGATCTAAATGACTCCTGTTGCTAAGACACTTGAAAGCAATTTGCCTAAGATCTTCAATCACTATCCACAGCTACTGAATCTCCAACAGGACCCAGTACCCAATCTAATTCTCACCAACACATAGGCATAACATCCTAACCAAGCTGCAGTGAGAGGGAGATGCAGCACACAAGTCAGGAAATATTTCACACAACCACCTCAGGAGGAATTAGTAGAGTCCGTTATTTTCATTCAGATGTAATTTCCATATTAATTTGGATCCAAAAAGTATATCAAGGTACAGGAAGCAGCAATTAGAGGGTATAAACATGGGATGAGAACACGTGTCTTATATCACCCTATGTTGGTGACTTCAACAGGACAAAGCTTTGGAGAGGGTTTTAGCCCAGAGAAAATGCTGCCCCAGTGAATCACAACACTAGGAAAATTAATTAGCTACTGTTAAATCAGGTATAAGTATACACAGCTCCGTGCACACCCAACCTTTTAGCATTATTACAGAATCACAGCATAATCTGCCACCACAGCCTTCCCAGACTATGGCCAGGACCGATATAGTAGGGCTGCAAGAGTGTGCTACCATCATGAATGTGCACCAGGAGGCTGCTGCAGCTGAGAACTGAGATGAACCACTCCAGGAGCCTGGCCAAAGGGATCCCAGCTTCCAAAGAAAGTTGTTTGACTGGAAGATAGGTGCAATGGTAGAACTGTGAGGGCAAGAGGCACGTAGGGTGGAAGAAGGAGAAATAAATTAATTTGGGCATAAACCAACTGTATAATTTCAGGAGAGCCAAAAGAAGTCAGAAGCACCATGCCTGCAGGTCAAACCCAGAAGACAGCAACGGAGCTGCAGACTGGCTTAGACTCACAGGTGCCACAGGCTGGAGCTAAGGTGTATTTGCTGACTTGAACAGGACATCAAAGTACACTGAGAACCCAGCTCCAGCCCTTTTCTGCTAAGGGAAGGGAGATGTCTCTTATCTGTGACAGTAGAATAAATATGCCACCGTTTCAAGCCTGACTATGGAACTGCCTTGTCTTCAGCAGAGGCAGACTGACAGTCCTTCTGATTTGGACTGCTTTGGGTGAGGATCAGCTGTCTGATCCCAACCACTTGTGGCCTGGGCATGGGCTCATTCACTGTTGGGTAATGTATGGATGTCAGTCTACATGCACCAGGAGCCTTCCAGACTCATGGTGTATAATTACCAGGTCCAGAGCAGGGTCCCCAAACTTCCAGCTTTTGAAAGCTCTGAGGACATCTAGTTGAAAAGTCTCTTTAAAACTTCCTAGGCAGGTAAAGGTGGGCTTCGGGAATAGCAGTCTCCTTACACTACAGTATTCACTATGTCCTGCCTCACCTCCCAGCACCTCCTTCTCTTGCTGTCTAAAATTTTTAGCTAGCTGTACGCACCCTTCATCGGGAGGCAGCTGCCCAGCAGTGCGTAAATATGCTGACATGCAAAGCTCATGTTTCCCCACTTGCAGGAAAACATGCTGCGTAATGAAAGAGTCTCCCAGCAGGAGGAACAGAACTTGTGTGCCAGTTGCCTTGGCACGCACCATGGGATCAAATGGGGCAAGAGCATAGTGGTAGGTACAGCAAAGCTGAGCCTTCCTGCCAGGCTCTGCACTCAGCTTAATGCTGCCTTCTAATGAAGTCATTTTGGCTGTCAAGACACGCAAGCAGATGGGCTGTCATTCAGCGGCTACCGTCTGCACCATCCGTTCCTTGGGGTTTGGACTTATTAAGGTCGGTGTTTTACAAACGCAATCAAGGAAGCAAGCTCGAGAGATATTATGACAGCAATAAAAGCATATCCTGCTTCATCAGCACTTTTGAAAAAATTAGTTTAAACGTCCTCAGTGGCAAAAGGCATTTAGTGCTGCTCAGCACAGGAGAGGGAGACAGGAAAAAAAAAAAAGACTACACAGGATTTTTAAAAATAAAACTCGAAGCAAGTTTGGCACAATGAGAAAATCACAAGTAACTGTCTCCCTACAGTGCCTCATTGCATGAAATTCCTTCCTAATATAAATCAGTGCCATAACTAGCCAAATACAAAAGCTGTGCCAGCTCTTGCTGCACAGTTTACCTTACTCCAAGATATTAGCAGAACTAGCATCTCCATCGCTTCAATCGCAAGATCTCACCTTACACTGCAACTTTCAGCCATACCATGGGGTTTTTTGCTTATAACACCAGCAAAGCCAAACATCAGGTTCTTCTCTGCCCGATATCGTATCATCATTCCTATTTTGCATCTTATTTACCTGCACTGTCATGGGGACTTGAGAGCAAACTCCATTCAATTCCAATGACAGAATCTAATTTTCACTCCTTCCAAAATATTTTATTTCTAGATAGACATTCAGAATTTCCTCCAAAATGACTTTTCTTTCCCAGTCTTCTTTTAAACAAAACCCTACCAAAAATTTTTAGTTTATGAAAGGATCTGGGGAAGGAGCAGGGAGGAACAATATATATTCTCACAACTTTTCTTCAAAATAACCAGACATAAAAATAAATAATAAACCAAATAGCATCATTCAGTGAAAAAAAAATTGCCTTGAGGCTTGAAAATTGGCAGCATGACCCTAAAATACTAGTTTGATTTTGCCGAGAAAAAAGGCAACTGAAGCAAAAAAGAAAATGATTCTGCATCAACTCTCCAAGAGCATCCTTCCACAGCAACTTCCACTTCCCTCCTTGCAGGGAGGAGAAATCACACCCCTAGTATTGACCTTGCTGCACACTTTCCCTGCCAACCCTTAAAAGTTCATGGTCTGCTGTCCCTGGACTGCTGCTGGGCCAATTTGCATGAGGAAAACTGTAAATGTCACATGGAAACACACACAGCGGTATTCTCCCAATGCAAACAAAGCTTAGGACCAGTAAGCAGAGAAAATTACACTCACAAAGCAGTTATAAATCAGGCCCTTCACAGGTTTTGCTGCTTCACAGGTATCTGGCAGATTCAAAGCTTTCCTTTAGACGAGATCTAGTGTTTTCTTACTTTCCCACCATGAAGTTAAAGTGCTTACAGTACAAGGGGTGTTGTCACCCTGATAGCACAGGATGAGGGACACCTCCCCTCTTGAGGTGGAAATTATAAGGTTCCCTCTTCCCACTGGTGGCAGTAAAAGGCTGGAAAGTCCATATGCTTCTTATTGAAGCATCTAATTAATATTAATAATAAAAATAACAATAAAATAATAATAAACACTGTCCAAGACACTGAGAGCTGCAGTTGAGGCTCTGGATTTGAGGAACTGGATGAGTGTTTAAACACAAGCAGTTTAACTGGGAGACAAGATACAGCTTCACCCCACAGGCTTGGATGCATTTAACTGGGATGTTGAAATTAGAAATAGTAAGTAGTGACCCTGGGCCCTCACTAGGGCAGAGAGGGGTCTTCAAATGATGATTCACTGCACTGAGGCTTCAACCCTGCGCAGGTGCCTTTCATACTTTCCAGACTGAAAGGGGCTAACATAAATACTTCAGGACCAAAGCTTGGTTGGCTGGACCTGAGGTATGATGGCTTTTGATCTGAAATTTCCGAGGAGTAGGAAATCTCTTCTACCCATAGGGAGTTGCTGATGACTCTCCAATTAGAAACTACTGCATTTTACCTCTCACTATGGGAACTAAGCAGAATTTACCTACGTACAAATCCATCGCTGGTGAGGGACCAGCAGACTCTCCACAGCTGCATCAGCCCCATAAGTAAATAAAACACAGTCCAAATAAATAATTTCTATCAACTGCCACCTACCCCACACTGCACCAGCAGAACACACCATCTTTCTGACTACGTATTTCCTTTCCTCTCACATTTTCCCTAACATATTTTCAAAGACTGAAAGTCTTACTATGGCTTAGGTAATGGAGAGTAAGATGTGAAAAACATATATCAATGCCTTGCGACCAACCTCTCAACACTAGTCATAGTCAGCCATAAAGAAAAAAGATCTTTAATAAGGTTCTGGTCAGGGTCAAAACCACTTTGTGATATATCATCTGTTCACCTGCTTCCTGAAAGTTGTTCTTTCAGATCAGTGATGCTCCAGGTGAGGTTTACAGTGGATATTTTTCCCCTTTTCAGTGCAAGATCATCTAGCTCTGGCAGACACATCGTATAATTCCTCCAGCAGCAGAGACAGAGCTAATGAGGTGGCTGTACTACAGACCTCAGCCCAGTGGCCTGAGGAACACGTTAGGACTGTGAAAGGACAAGCTGATGTGGGATATGATGGGCCTACACCATCCCTCATACTGGAGGAAAGACTACTTTCTCTCTATGCATCTGAGCAAGTCCAGGATGCTAATTAACTTCTCTCCTCCCCAGTTTCTTCATTAGTTCCTTTACTCAAAAAAAAACCAAACAAAAAAACCAAACAGTTGTCCCAAGACTTGGTACTTGTCTAAAAGCTCCTGAGAACATGTAAAGGCATAGAATTACATTTGAGCAAGCAGTAAACTGAGATCATCATCAAAGTACTTTACATAAGGTACAGTGGCGGATAAATCATTATGCAAAACCAGCCCCAAACTGGACAAACTACAGCTTATATTATCACAGCACTGTTCAGGTAATGTTGAGCCATGTTCTGCTATTATGGTCCTTCCCTCCACAGTATGCTGTTTTCCAAGCTAAAGAAATACCCTGGGCAATAAGAAAGTGAATTTCAGTTTAAGTGTGTAGTAGAAGAAGTAAAGAATAAGGAAATAGTTGTATGTGGCTTGGAAGCTGATCTCCAAGCCTCCAAGCTCCTTTACAGTATGCCTGAGGTTCACAAAAGTTTATCAAAGTAAAAAATAAACCAAACCCAGAGAACAATGAATCCATTTAGTTTTCACAGAATTTCCCAATGTACAAATCTTGGCACAAACATCCTCACGGAGTTACTGCACTGCCTTCAGCAACCAGCAACCTCCTTGCATCTCTGGAGGCATTTAGCTGCACCAAGGCTCTTCAAAGTACACGTGCCTGAGCCAAGGAACAAGAGTTTCCCTGTGCCCCTCCTCTCCCTCACTCACAGACTCTGCACAAGCAGTAGTTTGGCCCTGAAGATGTTGCTGTGAGAAGGGAGTTTAAGTAATAGAAGACCAATTCAGCAGCTTGGCACCTCACATGGAAGCACTGGGCAAACATGACCTGTATTTGTTGGGAGAGAGGAGACTCAGAGGTGACTGAGTCACATAACTCAAAAGAGAATTCATGAGATGGTACAAAACTATTTAAGGATGGGTCAAATGTGGGAAGCGGGTGGCATAAATGAAAAAGCTCTGGAAAGGTCAAGCCTTGGAGGAATTAAGCGAGAATCTTCTCGTGCAGGGGAGAAGTGATCTGAAATAGCCTCTTGCCAGGGGCAGCCATGGAAGAAACATCAAGTAAACAGCTTTGAAAGAATTAGAGGATAGAATTCACCTCATTTTAAGCATCAAAAAATGAAGTACGTAACCTAGATTTGTCATCCAGGCTCCCTCAGCAGTAGAAAGAGAAAGACACAATAGAGGACAAGTAATCCTGGGTACCTGTGAGAGGACCTGTTAGCATGGATCCAGGAACTGGCTCAAACATGCTCAGAAAGCTGAAGTCAGGTGAGGAAAATCCCAACCTTAATCACTGCTGAGCTCCTGAGAAGGTGACGAATGTTTCCCAACATGAATTTAACGAGGTGTCTCCTTGGAGCGGCACCACACCAAGAGGCTGCAAGAGAGACTAAGTGGATGTGAGACGGGCCACATGCCAACAGCAGTTAACCAGCAGAACTCAGCAAAACTGAAAAAAAAAACCCACCCCAAGATGGTCTTCATTAGCCTTTAAATATGTGGGGGGTTTATTGAAAAAAAGATGGAAAAGTACAAGGAAATATTATGAATGCTAATGCAATAAATGAAGAAAATACGTTATCTTCGATTCCTCTTTGCCTGGATCTATAGTAATTTCAGAAGGAGTGATTCAGTTATGAGATAAATTTAATTTATTCCTGATAAAAGAACATTGCTACATTTTTTGACAAGTGTTCTTCAATATGCCACCTGGGTAGTTCTACTAAGAGACAATAAAAATGAAATATGATAGGATTCCTAAAAAGATCCCAGCAGTTAACAGGAGAAATAATTCCATAGCTTTCTTAGGAGGTACCTAGATTTCGTAGAGACAGCAAGGAAATTTTAATCATCCCTTTTGCAAAGTGTGTAGGAGGATGTAGGATGTATTCCTGTCTTAGCTGTAGATGTTACTTAAGAAATGGCAAAGTAAAATCAGGGGCATACCTGGATGAAGGCAAACTGCTTTTAGAGCTAAGTAGCAGTGAAAGGCCATGGTGTAGGGGATCGCAGAAGAGATGGTGTAGGTAAACTGAGGAGGAAGGGCAGGAAGAGTTTTATTGTGAGCACTAAAGGCTAGGCAGCTGCAAAAAGGAAAAGCATATCGCCATCCCACTTCAGGATCCAGAGTCAGTGAGGAGAAATTCTATTTTGCCACTAGACAGCACCACACTGGGAGCAAAGGGAGAAATATTCTCCAGCTCTCCCTTATTCCGTGAACATGTCGTCACTGGAAAGTACTTTTACTGAGCTGGTCTGGATCTAGTTCTTGTCTTAACTATCCAGACATAAATGTGGCATTAGCTCTCTGTGACCCATGGACTGAGCCTGGTCACAGACCTACGCTGTTCCAAAAGCAGTCTGGTCTTGCACAGTCCAAATTCCCCGTTGGATCTCTATAGATTTGCATTTGCACGGTACCTTTTATGGGATGCCCAAAAAGTTGGATGTGAAGAACCAGCACATGTAAGGTGCTTAACCAAATCATCCCTCTATGTATCAACTTTAGATACACCAGCATCAAAAGAATAAAACCCATCAAAATTTTGCTATTTCTTCTGCTAGGCCAGCTTCTGTTGGCCTTTGTCTTTCACCTTAATTTCTCCTTTCTTTTCAAACATATTTCTGCCATACTAGCAGAGCTTCTCCACATGTATGGTCAGACTGCATAGAAGCCAGAGCGAACCTCTGTTTGCTGTTGTGTGCAGCCAACAGAACAGAAAGGCTGTGGGAAGTGGCAGTGATTATGCAATAGATAAATCACAGGGAGAATATTTTCTCTCTTCCCTTTGCAGAGATCCCATACATCACCATGACTCAGTCAGTTCTCCCAGTGGGAACGAATTCCAACTTCTAATGCATTTTCCATCTGATTCCTCCAAGATAACAGATGGGTGGCTGTCCTGAGATATTGTATTTTGATAGTAATATATTAAACACCTCTGTGCTTCAGAACAATTTGGTCTGGGGACCCAGTACTAATTCCATTTCAGTGGTTTGAATTGTGCATTTTATCACTGATAAGAGAAAACCCCTCCAGTCCAATGGCTATCCTTTTGCCTCCCTTCTCCTCTAGTTTTCTGGCTGTTTCACCAACCTTTCTAGATGTGATAAATCATGTAAATTTAATTTAGAGATTACACCCCTGGCTTTAAAGGCAGATGAGATTAGCTCTCTGCTTGTAGCCCATCACCTGCTAATCTTATAAAATTCCTCCATTCCCACTTGGCTGGAAGTGTTGCTGGAGAGTGTGAGGAGAACAATACCTATTCCACAAAGTGTTTGGGAATTTTGTCGGACACCTGCAGGTGGCATCCCGGCCACCATCCAAATTCACATACTGTAGCAATAGGACAAATGCTGTAATCCTGAAGAATTTCATAAAACTGCTATATTGCAAACTTTATCTTAGCACTATGACGCTGGTGTTACCATCTCCTGAACTCTTTCTCTTCTTCCCCATCAGTCACAAATTTCTCTCATCTTTAACATTTTTTTAATGACTGAGCAGTTCTCAAGTCCATTGCACTACCTCCTTGTGCATGTCTGTCTGTGATCATTGCTGCCTCCTTTCTGTAAAATTGCAGGCCTTCTCTAAAGCACTAGCAGATCTGCAGAAGAGATGGATGAAATAAGGGAATTCCTGCTATCTGCAATAAAGAGTTATTTCTTGCCTGTAAGGAGAGCCTTTGGCCCCAAGCTGAGGATTACAAACAGCGACCAAGCATATTATCCATGCAACCTTTCCTTTATCTATAAATTCCCTTTCTAAGAAAACATGTAGCACCAGCAGGGGATTAAAACCCGTTGTTTCATGGGCATACTAGGTGGTTGTCTTTCATCTCCTTTCCTAATATTTCCTTTAGGCTTGGATAGTTTTATTGGTTTTTTCCTTTGCTCTTTCCCACACCTGAACAGTTTTTGGCTTTGGCAGACACACAGACAGCAGTTTTATGGCATGCATTTTTTAATGTATCAAAACATGTTCTTTTGATTCATTTTTTAAAAAGCAAACTCTGCTCATTCAAGGTTAATACCTTTTCCACTTCAGCTGAATGTAAGAGAGATCCAGATGTTGCTGAGAATTTTTAAACAAAATTCTCATCTTTAAAAATCAGCAGTGCAAAACCAGCAGCCTCTCAGATACCCTCTAAACCAAAAGAAATTGCTGGGCCCTCTCAGATGTGGCCCAGAGAGCTATCTAATGCTGACAGTTTGGCGTATTTGATAGAATTTTATGTAAAGTTATGATAGCTCTATGAGATAAATATCAGCTGTCAAGACTGTTCACATTAATAGATCCATACAGCTTTGAGTATCAAACTTACAGGAAACGTGCTGAAACCAAACACTGACTCAAGACAACAAGCACATAACATTCTCTTCACTTAGCAGGTCAATATTTGTACATCCAGCACTAAGAAGAAATTGTCTCTGCTCAAAAGTCTATGCACTCTTTGCTGGGTGACCATCTGAGGTGGCCTTCATGAGAAAACATAAGGGACCATCTCTTCAGGACTATTCCTGACTACCCAGGACTCCTCCAGATATGAGCACTGTCCCAGTGCACTTGCTGCTTTGCCAGGATGTCAGAGGAACAAAGTGATTTGTAAGTACTTTATGTGTTCACTTTGATCTTTCACACAAACTGAGTAATGTCACTGAATTTTAATCAAGCTCTTCAGAGCTTTAGTCCACAGTTTTAATGCACTGAAGCTAGTCATCTCAGCTTGCTTCAAGCTTTACATGCAAGAAGCGAAAAGTTATTTTCCTCTTTATTTTTTTTCTCTTCAATTCAGTGAAGAAAATGTCGAACAAGCAAAAAACATTTGGCTTTACCACTTCCAAAGTGGATTCCCCTGAGATCTATCCATCTACTTTCACATATAATTATGACTTTTTAAGAGGGATTTGAATCTGAAAGGAAGGAGACTTACCAGAAAGGACTGGATGGAGCATCCCATGGATGGAAGAAGGCAGTGATCAGAGACAGTAGAGAAGTCAAATTTTGCACCTTGGTAGAGAGCAAAGGAGGGCACAGGAAACCCAGGTCAGCAGCATCAGTATGAGCAGAAGGATGGAGAAAGCAAGAGGAGGACATTTTCATTTAAATAACCACATAACAGATTCACAGGTACAAGCCAAAGTCTCAGCTGAGCAAGTAAATTGGCATTTTTATTCATATTTGTTTATATTTAGCCCAGTTTCATAGTGAAGTCAATGGCCGAGCACATACAGGTCAGTAATCCCTCTTAAATTCTTCCAGATAATTTAGACCATATTTAAACAGGGGAGAAGAATCTCAAAGATCCCCAAATCTGACTTGGCCCGCTGGAACTGGGGGTTAGGGAGAAGAAAGACTTTATTAATACTGCTACTTAAAAGAAAGCAAGATCCTGATTAGACATACAGGAATCTGCAACAAAATAAGGAGTCTGGACCCACACATCAAACTTAGTCAGTTTTAAACCAGAACATAAATCATAAAATCATTTAGGTTGGAAAACACCTTTAAAAATCACTGAATCCAACCGTCAACCTGACAGCACTGAGTCCACCACTAAACTATGTCCCTAAGTGACACATCTATACATTTTTTAAATATCTCCGGGGATGGTGACTCAACCACTTCTCTGAGCAACCAATGAATCAGAAAGACAGCTCCTAGCGTCTTCTCACTGCACAGTGCACATCACTACTGATCCAGATGCTCTCTGAGCCAGGCTAATCCCCCATTTGTTTCAGAAAAGTTCCATAGGTGTTGTAGGTCATTTACTTGTAAGGGAAGGATGATGCAAAGAACTTGAAACCAGCAGACACTGGGCAGACAGCAGTGCGTTACTAGCCAAGCATGCTGAGAAATAAACATGACAATTTTTATCACAGTACAATTTTTCGTGGTAGTTTCCAGCACTAAATGAGGTTTACAGAGGAAAAAAAAAAAAAAAAGAAAGCCTCTGCTTTCTTTATCCAAGCAGACACTTTTGCACTCAGTTTTGCCACTATCACTGCTGCTTCTGTCTTCCATCTTCCTCTCTTTTACCAGGGAAGAAAACAAGAGCTCTGCTGTCTGGGGACAGCTTAACCAGATCATGCAACTTATTCAAATTGTGTTCTTTTCCCTTGACTTTACACTCAGCTCGTCAATGACTGGATATGATTTCACCAGTGAGGCAACCTGAGCAACAACTGAAAAGTGGTAGCAAACCATTAACAAAACAATTGGCCTAGGAAAGCCCTGGTCTGTGTCCTGGTCTCCAGGAGGGCTCACAGGGGACCCCAGAATTAATTCAAGATGCCACCTTTGTTGTGCAAAGAAGATAACCTCTCTTCTCCTAACACTCTGCCTTTTCTTGGTTTTTTGTTTTGTTTTTTTTTCTTTTTTTTTTTTTTGAAAATCTTCAGTGTCAAAAGAAGCAGAGAAACACTTATAATCTAACCAAACCAGCTTCTCTGAAAAACATCACATTTTCTAATACAGCAAATCATGAACTTCACAGAGGAAAAGATACCTATAAAGAAAAATACCAGAAAAGAGTCCCACAGGACAGCAGAGGACTCCTCCTGCCCCCTGAAAGGAGGACAGTTGCCAACAGCTGTTGGGGACGAAACTCTACATACGGTAACACAAAAAAAATATCTGCACAGGGCAATAAACACACCATGTTCGTTACCCTGGAACACCCTCGAGACACGACATTTCAGGATGAACAAGTCCTGTTTCTACTTTGTATGTTGGGTAACTTGAGAACAGTTTGAGAATATAATTATCTGGAACCTGACTCTTCTGTGAGACTCCATGTGTGACATTAGCCTCCCAGCCAGGGCACCAATTCAGAGCTCTTCCACCCACACCATATAAGGGGCAAATATCTTCCTTTAAATGTATCATGTAGGGTTTTTAAAAATAAAATTATATTACTTTTTTTCAGCAGATTTTTATTTATTTTAAACATACCATCCCTAGTTGGAATGGGCTTTCCTTTTAACAGGAGCAAAATTCTTTGAATGGATATGAATTTAATTCAGTGAGAGTGGAATCAGGCCTCAGTTCAACATCTGAAAGGAATATGGAGGAATTACAGCATTCAATTCACCTCTAATTCCAATTAAAAGAGTGGGGGTAAACGGAACAGGTTTTGGGGTGGTTTTGTTTTAACAACACAAATCATAGTGAAACCAAACCAAATTCGCCTCAAGTCTGGTGTTTCCTGCTATCCAGTATAACTTTAGTAAAGAGGACCATTCAATGCCATTCTAGGGACCACTAGGCTAATAGATATAAGTGGCGCTTAAATCAGATCACTAGATCTTAATATCCATGCTTCATTAATTCCAGTGTTTGGATTACTGTAAGCCACCAGTATCTGCTGGCAGTGCATTGCCATGGCCCAGTGTGGAACTGGTTCATGGAAGACTTGAAGCAATTGTGGAGCTCAAAGCATGGTCAAAAGATTTATCACAAAAATTGCCGACCATTTACTGTAATGGCTTGATGCCACTGCGAAGTAATGATGCAGCAAGGCAGAGGACACAGGACATCAGGACAAGAGGTGGGCAGCAGGAAGCTTAAAGAGCTCCAAGAACAGCAGGGGACAAGGTGGATTGTTCTTGGTTGCCGTCAGGACTGAAACATCACAACTCTCTGCGGCAGCTCCTGGCGGTAGCACTGGGTTATCATAAGTACATCCAAGTTCTCTCCGACAGCACAGGTCACTCTTCGGGTCTTAATCCTTATCGTCAAGTTCAATGACACAGTCCCATGCTAACCAACAGCATCCTGAAGCGATTGCTGCAGCTATGGTCAGCAACTCTCTGTCTTATGTGCGAGGGGTTCCTCTGCTCTGCCTCATCACTACAATATTAATTCCCACATCACAAACTTCATTTTCCTCCATTCAAGGAGGAATTTATTTGGCCTGGCCTTTTTTCTAGCAAATATTTAGCATCCTGTGTGCACATATTTAAAAAGATTTCCTAACAAATCACTCAACTGAAAATGGTTTCCCCCGAGGAGGGAATGAAAGAACAAACACGTGCCAGATGCGAGTCACACTGTTCACTGCACTCCTGGAAGGCACTTGGATAACTGCGATGCTGAGAAAGAGTGGAGGAATTGAGTGGGACACAATTACCCGTGTTACATTAAATTAATTTTCATTTTGTTTTCCTACCAGGTTCATTGCTGCAATAACAGACGGGATGAGGTTTCATGAAGGTGATTCACAAGGTGAGAGGACGGCAGACCAAGGTAAACTAGAAAACTAATGCTAGTTTTCTTGTTTGTTTTCATCTTTACTCTCTTTAAAAACTTTTGCATATCAATGGCTTTTTATGAGCATTTGTGGTTATTGCTATAAAAATACTACTGCAACTTCTTTGGTATCTATTTTGTGGAAGTTTGGTTTCAGTTGGTTTCAGACAGCAATGACTGCAACATTTTCATTGCAGTTGATTCATTTTGGGAAAGGTATTTGCACAAAACTGATTCTATGCTTCAGTAATATAACAGTTTCAATGAAAAAAAACACTGTGGCTTTATGGAATTTTTCCTTTGAGATTTTTTTTAATTTTAGTTTGGAATGTTGACATTTCACTCTTTTGTATTACTTCTACTTTTCTATTTTCACATGGACATATGAGATCAACTACAAAAAATACTTCTGTTGAAGATGATCATTTGGGACAAATGATAAGATTGGATTAAAATATTGGGGTTTTGTAATTCAAAATTACAATGAAACAAATTCACACTTGAAAATACTGTGGATTAATATAAAAAACCTGATTGTAAGACAGGGTTAAAAAAAAGAAAAAGAATTAAACTTCAAAATGCCTATCTTCTTACAAGGAAGTTTCAGATGTTGTTTTGTAAGAACATGAGAAAAATAACAAAACATCAATTCCCTCCATCCAAAAGACACACTGAAATCACCTATGCATCATTGATGCATGACAATAGGGAGGTAAAATGTATGTTACGTACTGGTCTGGATTATGGGACATTTTTATTCAAATTCCCAAATGGACAGAAATTTGTGGTTAGACAGGGCTTTTCTGTGTCTCCATCACTGAAGCTGTGAAATGCCGCAAGAAAACACACTGCCTATTCCCCGAGTTACTGTGATAATAAGGTGGTGTATGAATTCCTTGGATATATGCCAGTTCCTTCGAGCTGCACTCACCTGATCCTAACAGCAAAATGTTTACTGATAATAATTACAGACTGAGATTATCAAGGATGCCTGAGGGATTTGGATGCCCACGGGAACTGGCAACACTGAAGCTCTCCGCCTATGGATTTTACTGAAGCTCTGGCTGATTGGTTTCTCCCCCACCCCAGCAACATTTCTAGTGCACACATGCAGAACAGCAAGAATATTTACAGAGATAACATCTTTGCTTCAGGAAAACAGGGAATCCCATTGTACTACAGACTTTACAAGTGAACGCCTACTACAAAAAACGCCCACATGTGTGCCAGAACTGCAATAATCTCTGAACTGGGACTATTCCCCACTACTACTACACAGAAAATATACAGTTTGGAAGTACTTGGAGAGTCACACAAATTCCAATGGTCTGTTCACAGTATCTTCCCCTGCAACTATGGGAGCAACTTCTTCCTGCTCCTTTCCTAAAATAAAATCTCAGAGTTCTCCATGAAAAAAAAAAACACCACCTTTTGAAATTATCTCCTTCCTAGTGTAGTATCTTCTCCTCCTTCATCAACAGAATTGTTGATGTTGTTTTTGTAGCTGGTAAATAAATCTGCTGTTGTCAAGCCAGATAAGATTTTCTATCAGGTGTAGGTATGGAGGGTTTTCCAATGAAGAGCAGCAATGTGGGAGGGATAGTGACTCACAGTGCTGTCCTTTGTTAGAATAAAATCTTCCTTGAGTAATAAGTGTCAAACTAGTGATGCCCAGAGGTCAGCTGAAGAAAGTTTTGCTGGTCTCTTGTGTTTTTATTCTGATACTTCAAGCCCTCCTTTCGCAAACCCAGAGGCTACAGACAGACCAGTCTACAAGAAATCCCTCCTGCTGTAGGTGAAGGGAGTGATGCTGAGAGGGAGAAGAGAATGAGCAGCACATTCCCAGCCGAGACAGAGATTGTTCTCCCATATGGATCCTGGCTTAAGTCTTCAGAAGTAGCTCAGGCTTTAGCTACTTCAGAGACTCAATTCCAACCAGTCCTAAAAGGAATCAGGGAGCCTGTGCCCCTCAGAGAATAAAAGGGCTCCAGGTTTATAAACCAATTTGCCTGCAGACAGCTTTCATTGCTCTTCCATCACAAACCCTCCCACTCAAGATGATCTGGATGCTACAGCAGGTGTAGTTAACCCTGTGCTCTGAGCACAGGCACAAAGAAGTCATACAGTTCACTAAAGTCTTTGTCAAAGACACAATGAGGTGATGGAGGTGTGTTCTGTTCTAATGCTCGTATGCTTTCACCCTACTTTTGCGCTGTGGCTTTTTCAGTTTAATGGAGAGTGAAAGGACTCTCACACAATGGAAGATGCCTTTAAATCAAATTTTTCTGTTTCCTGTTCTTCCATTATTGCTATGGACTTTGGAAGCTTCTTGCTGCAATTACACAGTCCTCTTATTCTGGAGACAGGTAAACCTTTCCCAGGACATCAAGTGAACAAATAAATCAAGTGCTGCTTTGACAAAAAGAAGAGCAGAGAGGGAGAAGATCGGAAGGAAATAGATTTCCCACCACAGCCTTATGTCCTACTTTGCTCCTCCTCTCTCCAAGCCAGATCCCAGGGAAGGCTTGTGTTCACCATTTCTCCCCTGCTTTTCTTGCAGAATACACAATGGCTGCCAAGAAAGAGAACAAACCCCTCCCCTTCTACCCAGAAGCAATTTGCTTACACTTCCCAGACTCTCAGAGGGTAGGAGAGGGATGAGATCCTCTCTTTGTTCTTTATTACTTGGTCCATTTGCATAAAAAAAAAAGACTCTTTGTTATTTAAACACTCATCTGCTCCCACTGCATAGTCTCATTTTGAAGTTATAATCCTCTTTTAACTACATGTCAGTTGCACTGCTGGAAGGATGGCCTTGGAGGTTAGACTCCACAGTGCAAGAGCCAACCTTTGAGGCTCCATATGCATGGAGATCTGCAAGCCTGAAGGTCCTCCTCTTTCAACAGGTGGGTTTGAAGTTTGGGACCAGTGCTTGGATCACTACTTTTTGCCACAGACAAGAATGGTCTTGTGGAGGTAACCAAACCTCTCCATTCACTCTCAGGGTGATTGCCCATCCCCAGCTCCAGAGCAAAGTGCACCCAAAGCACCCTGGGCACACAGCAAAAGTCTCTGCAACCAGGAGTTAGAAGTGTCTTTCATCACCTCAATGACTTTGTTCAAGCTGGGAACCTGTAAGGTGCTGGATCTAAAGCTGTATTCTCCAGCACAAGGCAAGAACATCTTCATTTTCCTCACACATAATCAGGAAAAGGAGCAGCTCCTCTGAAATCAGCAGCATGAAGCCAGCAAGAGACACAAATGAGACCCCCTGAGTGCTGGTGGATGCAAGAGAAGTTTCAAAATTACTTTTTAAAAAATCTAATAAATATTTATTCTGTATTGTATTTAATATACGAACACTAAAATTTGGGTTTCAATGTACAGAAAAAAGATTCAGATCTGTTTCAAGGAGATGAAATGTCATTGTTACAGAATCCAGGATGCCTTTATTCAAGTAAGGAAGGAATTTAGAGCTCAATTAAATGCATTAGTAATCACAAGATAGTTAAATGTCAATTGGTCATTAAAATATAGAGTGCAATAAAAGCTTAAATAATTTCTTAATTATAAACATAAGTGTATGCATCAGAAAGGGTGAAGTATTTTGTGTTAAAAGGTGGCAGTTTTCTTCTGGGAAACCGCTCTTGCTTTATATTTTTCTCGGTTTATTTTTCATCAGGATTTTTGTAACCTTTTGCCAAAACCATTTTCAGGGTCATGGTTTTAAATCAGTATGATTATATTACTTTTGTCACATCTTATTTCTGAAAATAAAAACCTTTAAAATTCAGGAAAAGCTTGGAGTTCTTCATAAAATTGTTACCCCCTTTCAACTAGTGCTCCTTACACATTTTATGGCATCTAACCTTCTCTAAACAACTGTAGGGATAGAGTTTGAACAATCGTCCCAGAAAGAGTGGATTGTTTTTATAAGTAGTCCACGGCATCATGGACAATTTCATCTGACATGAAACCATGGTCCCCTTAATTTCACAGCCATGGATAGCAAGAACCTCTGGAATGGGAGCTGCAGAAATACAGAAAGCCTGGAACTGGCTTATTCTTCTTGCTATCTGCAAGATAGCAGTATCAGACGTGTCAGTACAACATAGCCCCAGAACAACCCTTTATCCACATGAACCACTTTAGAGAGGATACTTTTCCTCAGAAGAGAAGGTACTTGTCTGTCCTGAGCATCCCCAGTCACCTTCAGAGAGCACACTCCACCCTTGGGGTGGATTTGAACAAGATGGAGTTGGAGCGACGGTTTAGTAGCACCAGGCCATGAAGAAATCCCGTCCCTTCCCCTTCCTTTTTGTACTTTAAAAATTATGTATAATCTTTTGATGGGTTTTAGTGAATTTGCTATTTGTGAGGATTTATCCCCATTTTCAAGTAGGGTATAAATAACATCCTACCAGAAGTGTTAATAAGGCAAAAGAATACTTAAAGGATTTGACAAAAGCTATACAACAATTCATGATTTCTGATTCGCTATCAGCTGATCTAACCATTACTGTTCACTGCCTCTGAAATACCAAATAAACCATAAAATTTAAAATTCCCTATGCCCTACCTTTAGTACATTGAAGAAATCAAAGGATTCCCACAGTGGCTTAATTCCTTACTGATAAAGGATAATGGCTTTTATTCAAAAATTCTCTTTGAAGGAAAAATCCTGTATTTGGCATGAAAATAAAAAAATAAAAAAAATAAAAAAAAAAAGAAAAAGGATAGTATAGCTGTTGTGATTTAGCTAAAAATATAGTGACTCATAAAAGGAACAGGCTTGGCATTGTTCCTTCAAAAGGTAATTTATTTATTTTTCCCAGGGAAAAAAAAAATAATAATAAAAAAATAAAATCTGAGAACATCTTGATCCCAAAGGTAGTGCTAAAGTATTTTTGGAATTTAAGAGTCACATAATGGCAGTAAATTTCCAATGCTGGAAAGTATCTAAAATGGAAACTTCAAATATGACTAAATTTCCCCTCACCTGACCCCAGACAGTCCAGAGACGGTCTTTCTTTCTGACAGCATGGCTCATCCACTTCTATCAGTTATAGCCATTTTCATGTTCAATCTGGTCCAGCAATGGAGAAGATATTTCCGTCTTCTCACAGTATTGCTCTGTTCCGCTACACCTTGCTTCATGCAGGAGACCTATGCAGTGATGGTTATGGCCAAGCCTGTCTAAACATGGGGCTGCAGCTGATTCTATTCTCATTGTATCAGACCTATGTTCTGGCCTTTGCCAATGTGCACTGAACACAGGCAGGAATCCCAGAGAACTAGAAATAACCTTTTAATAGAGTGAACTCTTCACTGGTAGTTTCTTGCATCAAAGGAAACGGACAATTTCCTAACAGAAAACTAACAAGGTAAATAATCCAAATCCATTGTGGAAGGAGGCAATCTCCAGCATCCATCTCGGATACACAAGTGAAATCAACTACCTACTGAATTAGGAAACACCTCTTGCGGCTCTGTAAGCTCTATCTGCTTCCATGCTAGCTCTAATGACTGACAGGCAGAGATTCATTTGGAAACACTATGTCTAACTTAATCTTGCCCCCATGTTTGAATAAGGCAGGACGCCTTAATTTCCTGAGCTCCATTGCTATTCAAGGCTGCTGCACCACTTTGAGCCTTCAGTTTCATAAGTCTGCATTGTAGGGGATGGATTTGACATATTTGAATGACATGCAGAAACCTGGAATGGAAAAGGCTTCAAAACCATCAGCTCAAGCTGATTTAATTGGAAGGGAAAGGGGCCACCACTAAGTTGAGAAAATTTAGGTGCAGAAGCTCCTAAGATGTTTCACAGGAGTCAAGAAAAATGCCATTATCATGCATCTGCGATAGCCCTTTCACAGGCTTGCTTTGCATATCAGTGGGATTTAGCATGTACATTTAACTATTTTAAGAGTGGCTTTGGGATAACCTGGGAAATTTTCATACTACCAAGTCATTAAAAGACTACTCAGCAACTACTCAGCACATCCACACATCACGGGACTACACAGCAAAATGCCCAGCTGAACTACAGGCAAGGAAAGAAATCTTAGTGTATTTTTTTCATCATGATGAGTGCATAAATACCATGCAAGTTTGCTCTGAAGAGGAAGTTACATACAGACTTGGTCATCATCTATTCCAGTTATGCTTCCTCCATCTGAATTTAGGAGAATTATCATGTTATTCACTTGACAAATATCTAGACTGCTTGTAAACCAAGGTGTGAATGCAATGTGCCTGTGATTGAAAAGCAACAACATAAATCACCTCCCCTCACCAACACAGCTGAGATGAAATCTGAACCAAGCCAAAATACAAGCAACTCCACAGAGCACCACAAAGCCAAGGGCAGTATTTACCTGCATCCAAAAATTAATACTGAAACAAATAAAGTAGTCCATTTTAGCTATGCAATGTTGAAATATTAATATTGTTGGCAGAGAGAGTACATGAACCGATTATTTTGCAAAGTGTGGCTAAACACAGCGAAGGAAAACATTGAATAGTAACTAGAAAATCCAGTAATTTAACTGGATTTTCTGATGCCTGTAGCCAGACACACAGCTAGTTTATTCTGTTCTGCTTCTATAGCTGGAACAGATTTTCCATGAACAACCTATTAGGTAGCTTTTAAGTATGGGGAAAGTGTACTTTAAAAACCCATATAATTTCATTTCCAGCTAGGAAGGCATGTCTACTGAGTTGACAACTAGAGGACCTGGTTGGTTTTATCAATGGAAGAGGTTTGACTCTAGGATCTACAGAGCATAAAATATGTCATAATTGTTCTGAATTAACGTCTTACAACAGTAATGTTAAGAGAGTTCAACTAGAGGACCCCAATCTAAATATAAAACACAATAGCTCCACATAACTACCATCACTGGTACTATTTTCTGTGCACATCTACCTGTCTGTATTGCTTGCACATAAAATCTTGCATGAAGAGATCTCTGCAGAGTACTGAAAAAATAAGACATATTTATCATTCTGATCCCATGTTTACTGTTAATCTAAATTCCTTTTGAGGAGAGAAAATATCAATTGCAGAACAAGGAAAAGAAGAAAGCCAAATCTCATTATGCAATCGGTGAAAAACGCCTTGATCAATGCAATGGAGTCTTAACAATTGCATAGAGTTAAACATTTCCCAGTGTGTGCAAATACTGTATTCATACACCATTGAATTTAAAAAGAATTCATGAAAGACAAGAACTAACACAGCAGTGAACACAGCCTACCAGGCTGTCAGTGATTCCACTGACACTGCACACACTTTAGGTCAGCATTAAAGACTGCAAGCATCAGACAGTAAGATAACCACATTTTTCTTTCACGTCCTAGACTGCAGGCAAAGGACTGGTATTCAGTTCCCTCTTCTACCTGATGGTATTTGAATTCACAGTTCTCAAGAACACTTAAAACTACCAAGAAAGCCACAAATTCCCCCAGGGCTCTTGCTCACCGGATGTGGCATCCATGCTGCCCAGAACATGCAAGACTGCCCCACACAGGGTAGAGACGTGCTCTTTCCCTTTGCTGAATAGTTAAATATTTTAAGTGAAGTACAATTGCTGAAGCAGGAGTTCTCGCCTTCGCTCACACACGCAAAACCCCTGCCTACACCCTTATTGCTAAGGAAGTCTTCTGTGAAACAATTAAAGCGAGTTTGTACCCATTCAACCAAAAGAAAGGACTGAACCTAAACCTCTCAAATCATAGGTAGAGGGGCTGCAAGGAAAAATTACTTTTAAAAGCAACCTTCCACAACTGTGAAGATAAATTCTCAATTAATTTCCTAATGATCAGGGATGCATTTCAGGTTTTCAATTTATTTTCTTTTTCCTTACAGTAGCAATAAATGAAAGAGGATTTTGTCAAAAGCAGAATTCTGTGAATTTGAGTAAGGATGTAAGAGTACACAGCCCTTTGGCCACAAGGATTTGGCATTTGCATCTACAGACCAGAAGAAAGCTCACTATGTATATATCTAAATAGATTTATTTATTTATTATTGGCTACTGACCACAGACAATAACCTACATGGACAGACCTGCAGAGTGTCTCTCTAGAGCCACTTTGGTGTTCTTACATCAGCAGCAAACGTGAAGGGGTGGGAAACCAGGAAATTAATATATGCTTCACCCGGAAGTTGAAATTCATAGACCGTGATGCAACGTACTTGTAGGATCATTTCTGTTGCTCACCCTTAATCAGGTTAAAAGCCCACGAAGCAATGTGGGCTGGTTTTATGTCTCAGCAAGAAACACAAAATGGCCATATGCAATTTTGGGAGGTACAAGAAGGATTCTGTGGCTACAGCTGTTTGGATGTAGGCCACCTACATCCTTCATTTTCCCTGTGACAGAAAGGTAAATGGAGTTCCTCCCTCCCTTGCATGGGGAAATATAAAGCAGAAGATTACAGTTATTACAACCACCTCCTGTTTGAAACAAAGTTCAAAGGCTTGTCTTCTTTAATCAATCTTCCAGCAGACTAACAGGGCTGTAAATTTTACTTTCATGGAACCAAAGCACTAAGGCTAAATTTGAGTTTTTCCCTCTGTTTCCCTTCTCAAAGCAAAGCACAAGGGAAGGAGCTCAGATGAGAAAGTTAAATAAATTAACGATAGAAACCACAGTGCTTTCTCTGAAGAAAGCAAAAGGCAAGAGGTAATAAAACATCTTGGCTCCAATACCATATGCTGGCAAAGCACTTTTGGTAGTCAGATATAATGAATATTCAGCAATCTCTGGGTATTGTGGTATAGCAAAGTGCCTCTGTCAGGGGAGTCGTTTCTGTGGCTGAGGTGAGAAAATAATAGATGTCCACTTGCAGGGGTAGCCACAGACATGTTAACTCAGAGCACATAGATCTCCCTGGGTTGTGTCTGGCTGGAAATTATTAATGAGTCCATTAATGAGTCTGTTTCCACTGCAGTGGAGCAGGGAAGGAGTTTTTAGCATGTGTGTTGCAAGTAACCCTTGGAATTAAAGGTTCAAAAAAAAAAAAAAAAAAAAAAAAAAAAGGAACATCCACAAACTATAAGAAGAGCAGAGACTCATCTAAACATATCGTGTTTTTGAACAGCATCCACAAACATGCACAGAAATGTTTAGGTTGTTTTTTTGTTTGTTTTTTTTTTGCGGAGGGAGAAAAGGGGGCACTTCCTACAGAATCAGTCACAGACAACAAAGAGCTCACAAATGCACAAACAGAAAGATAATCTCAGAAGCACTGCCAGCATGAAGCCATCTGAAATGCCTAATTTCTTTCACCATCTTCATAATAGTCCAGACATAATTTAGTCTGGATTGCTTCCAGTCCAGATTCACTAATAGAAACCATGGACTTTAAATTGTCCCTCAAACACCAAGAATAACGGATAGCACAAGACCTGGTCAAAAGGAACAGTTTGCAAACAATCTGGGGATCTGTGTCAAATTTAAGGACATACTGTGACAATTTTATATATTCACTACATACTACTTTAAAAAAAGAAAAAATCACACAAAGAGTTATTACCTCTGCATATTTTAAGAGCTGAATTCATTCTTCGGGTTGCTGTGATTTAACTCTACATACCCATTTTAACTCTACTTTTATTCCATACACAAGTGTTCCCCTCCCACGAAAAGCACTTACCTTTAAGTTGTACTTGTGGGAGTTCAAGGTACTAGCTCTTATGTGAATGGAGGCTGAAGAGAATCTGTGCTTATTACTCTCAGATGGGCTGCTGTAGGAACTTGATTAGAAGATAACTGTCATGTAGTATCTGTCAGAAGTTTGTAACTCAGGGTCCTGCCTCTGGCAGCCAAAGAAGATGAGGTATATCTGATCATACAGAAAACCAGAACTTTCCAGAACTCAACTACCATCTCCCCTTCTACAGTATCACATCATTACTATAAACTACCCTTCTCTGTCCTTCTCTCTCCCTGCTGATTCCTTTGCATGTTGGCTGCATGGCAACCTGGCCTGTACCACTGCAAAGCTCCAGGTGTTGGATCACCCTCTCTAATTACTGATTTGCTGACTTGAGCTACAGAACCTGTGCTTTCCAGAGAGCAAACAAGACCCTTGACTCCTGTGAAACATCCTCTTTGGACACTTAGCCCAGTAGGCGGAAGAGCAAAAATTGCAGTTGCCTGATAGACATTCAGCTCTGCAGAAGTTCAGTACCAAATTTATTTTGTCCTTTGCACCAGCAGTTTGTGCAGCCATCTCATAACATGAGGACTTTAGCCTCATGCATATTGCACTGGTCTTCTTTTCTTTCTTTCTTTTTGTATAAATCAGGTCTTAACCCTGAAGAAAATATAAGAAAGCAGAGTCATGCTCTGATTTCCTAGAAAAGCCATTTTCTGCATTACTTTCCTGTCAATTTTTAAGCGTTGCACAGGAACTGGACCAACATAAACCATCCTTCCATCACCTCAGGCACATCCCCAGGGGTTGACATGTTTGTAGAGTTAAAGATAGCTACTATCGATAAGAAACTTGTCTCCCTTCCCCCTCATTGTACTCTCAGAGCATCTCTGGAAACAGCTCAGTGCTGCAGAGAGATATGACTTTGGAACGCAAAATTAATTAGGAGTTTTGAGTTAAGTCAAGGATGGAGAGAAAGGACAAGGAGAGACCAGAGGCAGCTGCAGGATTTTCTGAGGACCACCTGAGCTAGTGCTGCACCCAGCCGCTGCAGCGGTGCCTCTGCAAAGCGCCAGGTGAGTTCCACAATGCAGCAATCCACCCTGCCAAGCCTCCTCCCCAGCAGCTCCCTGCAGCACAGACACGTCTCCAAACAGAAAGACTCATCCACCACCATATAAACTAGATCTCAACAACTCTTCTGAATGTTACATGGTTGAGAGCTAAAGACAGAAAGCTCTTCCTTGCTTATTCATTTCACTGAGCTACAAGACACCCTGAGAAAGAAGAAGGCTGAATTGCAAGCTCAGGGTTCTGGACTAACACTAGAGTTAACCAACACGTTAGAGAAGGGCTCCCACTTTTCAAGACTGGACATGCAAAGTGAGACACTTTCTCCACCCCACCATCACCTGGTTACCACAGAAACTGTTCCCCAGAAGCACCCTTGAGTGTAACATCTTAAGTTGCAGACAGTTTCCTGTCCTACGTGCCAGAAAGTTAAATCCATCTGAGGACAGAGAAGGGACAGTTTCAAGCGTGTGCAGGGCCACTCTGAAAGGACAACCTATTCATGCTGTCTGGGAGGTATTCCTTTCTATTACCCATCTGCACAGATCTATTCAACCTGTCAAAGGCTGGTCTTTGGGAGGCTTGATGCTCTTGAAGAAGCAAGGTAGAAGACAGTATGTCTTCTATACCACTGACATATTCTCCACCCTGGAGAAGTATTGTGTGAAAAAAATAACTTCTGCTAAACTCTGCTGCAGCCCTAGTCATACCAGCCACTCTCACAGCCACAGGCTCTAGGCCCCTGTGGGGCTTCTCTAAATGATGTGAGTAATGTAGGGGGCCGTGTCAGATGCTGCTGCGAGATACTGTGGAAGGCATTCGGCTGTGACAGCAATGGCAGCTGTAAAAGTGGAAAACACAGAGCTCATTGAGTAACCTTATGGACATTTATGTTATCCATAAAGGCCCACAAGCCTTAGTGACAGCATCAAATCAGGTCACAGTGCCAGGGGCAACAGCATGAGGACTTCGCTCCTTTCCAGGCATCTAACACAAGTGAGCAGTTGAATGATTGGGGCATGTGTGTCTGGTACTTCGTGGGAAACCAAGCTTTAATGAGTTGGGAGTGAACTCTGTTCATCTTGCTGAATGGAGACATTCCCTTCCCTCCCCTCCATGCAGATCAACGTGACATCTGGATAGAAATTATCCCTATTCCTTCCGACTACTCCATCAGGGCTAGTTACTGCCACACAGGCTCTCTGCAGCTCAGATGGCAGCTAGCTCCTGGTGAGGGGGCTCAAGAAGAGAAGGAAATGCAATAGAATAAAACTCCCAGCCAGCCTGTATGGCATTATATATGCTTGCTTTGGTCAAGCCCTGTTTTCCAACTCAACTTTCTACAATCTTACCAAGTCCCCTGAGCCTCTGCACAAGAAAAACGCCCCATCAAGACAAAGATATGCCTGGTTTAAGCAGCTGGTGAGCTGCAAACTGCTGGAAATCCTTACTCTGTTCTTCCAATTCTCTCACAAGCATCCTTTTCTCCTACTGCTGGAGATCAGCGTTTCAGTGTCAGACCTTGCTCTGGCTCAGAACACCTACTATAGGGTCATCCAAGGAATAGGAAGCACCAGAGCTCTACAGGGGATTTCAAACCAGTCTCAGGTCAGCTTCCAGTGTTCAAATAGGCCAGGATAGCTTTCAGGGCTTTCAGACTGTGGTACCCATGGCTGGCCATTGGGCTGAGGCCCCATGGAGAAGTAAACTTATAAGGAATGGTTAGAAGTTTCCACAGAAGGACAGCGTTAGATTTGCAAGATGAAGAGTACAACTGCAAACCGATGGGAGGCATAGGAGAGGAGTAACCATACCAGCTTAAGCTTTATTACCTGATTTGCTTTAAATACATTTTAAACAGAGACTGCTAAACTCCTGAAGACTTAAACTAAACTAAGCCGAATATGCTGTGACCAATAACTTGCACAAAAAAAAAAAGAAAAAAAAAAAAAAAGTCACTTTTAAAGCCAGCTGTGACTCTTCATAGAAAGGCTTATACTTCTTTGACAAAAGCAGTTTAAATTCGCACTGTGGTTTCAAAGTCAGGGCCGCATCCTGGCACAGATAAGCCTTAAACATATCTGATGTTTCCTCTCTACTCAGTGAGTTTCAAATTGCCCAGCCCCTACAAACATAGCCCTGCTCACACTCCAAGCAGGCCACCTGCAGCTCAAACACACAACTCCTGCCACTTGAAAGAAACACACCAAAAAGCCTCTTTCAAAGAAAGCCTCCAAGCGGCTGTGTTTGAAGAAACAGAAACAAAAGCTTTTGCAACTAGCGCAGTCTTCACAGGCTCTCCTGAGCACTCGACTAAACGGCAGATTTCCCCTGGGGAACCCACTTTTTTCTCCCTTCTGCATTAGTTTCTGCAAAGGACGACTTTGCTGGCAACTCAACCCAGACTCATCTTAAGCAAATTAAGTCCAAATGCATGTTCCAAGTAGGGGTTCTGCTCCCCTCCTTGCTGCCCTGTGCCAGGGCACTGAGCACCCAACCGAAGTCCAGCAGGGAAGAATCTCCCTTGAAAATAACGCAATATCCAACAGTAGGGGTGGCTGAGCTTAGCATCACTTCCACACAAGACTCTCTTTTTTTCCACTGAGGACATCCAACTCTGGCTTCTGCCAGCCTGTATTTACAGAACTAATGCTGCTGCTAGGTCTGTATGACTGAATGAAGATATATATGCACCTCACCGGTGTAGGTTCAGATGCAGCTTAAGTGTCAGTGTACAAGCATATCCAGGAGTCCCACCACACATCTGTCTTGCTCAAATCCCTTTAAACCTTCTCCCTCACAGTATTTCTGATCTACAGACAGCCTACAAGCAAAGCACAGGATCTTTAGGTGAACTAACAGCACTGCGATGTTATTCCCTCTTCGGTGCAAATGCCACTTCACAACTTGAATAATTAGGCTTTGAATAGACCACTTTTTCTCTCTCAACCCCTGCTTGTACCACACTCCATTCTGTTTTGGCCTTAATTACAGAGAATAATAAATCCAGCTAGACAGTGCTTTTCTGAAGAGCAATTTGGTTTGACTTTTCCCAGCACTAATGAGTTCGTTAATAGAGGGATTTTCCCCCTCCATCTCCTCTTCTAATCTAAGTTTCCTTAAATAGCATCACGCACATCGGTAGCTTTCCCATGCGACAGCAGGTGATGCCTCTCCCTGACCCATCCTCTCCCCTCCTCTGAGGGAAAGAGAGGCAAAGTACTGCACCTCCCAACCTTTCTCCTTCTGTCAAAGGAAGTGAAAAGCAAGCATGATTAATAATTGTTTGCTAACTAGCACCAGGAGGATCGCTCAACAGTTCACAAATGTGGCAGACAGAAATGCTGGGCTACTACCAGCCTGCCTAGTCAGAACCAGTACTGGGGCTTGGAAAGCAGACCAGTGCTGGGGAACTGGTTTAGCTGCTGGCCCGAACAGGAAAAAAAAAAAAAAAAAAAAAAAAAAAAAAAAAAGGCACACAAATCTTATAAAACGTAGCATTTTAGTCACCAAAACAAAACTATAGAGCACCTCATTCATCTGCCAAATGAAACCTTTGAAGTGGCCTACAGCAAAAATATTCCACCTCAGTCTCCCCTAAAAGAAGCAAAGGGCTTGAAGGGGTAGACATTTGCAAAAGATTAACAGCTTCTGCCAGTCCCTTGTTCAATAAAAGCCCTGCTACAAAAGAGGAAACACAGAGTCTTTCTTCCCTCTCCACCTGGAGAGACAAGAACTCTATCTTTACACATAAGCAAAATTTCCTAACAAAGGACTTTGTCAGTGAGTTTGTGAAAAGCTCATCCCCAATTTTTGTCCCCAGCAAATTTAATGAACATTTGGAGGGACAGATGTTAAGCTTGACAAGTTACCATGAGCCTGATTCTAAAAATCCCACTTCAAGGTAAGGAAGGGAAATCACCATATGGATGACTTCGCCTGCACTGTCTCTACAAAGTGGACACTGGATCCCAGAATTCCAGATTCCATTTTCCATATAAAAAAATCAAGTATTTTGTGTTGTTCAACTTATAGTTAGAAGTTTTGTCAAAAACAAATTCAACTCAAATTCATAGATTGTTTTGGTTCCCCTCAATTAAAATATTCTCAGCATATTTTAATGGCTATTCTGTATCTGGACACACATCCACTGACCTGAAGAGCATACAAGGAATCACTAGATAGTTCTCTTCTTGGAACATTTACGGTATAAAACTAATCTAAAGTAGCACATCTGAGACAAGGAGAGAAGGTCCTTGTGGTGATGTGTGGGGTACAGAGATATAATAATGATTCTGAAGATTTCTGTTCCGACTTCATGCTCTGCATTTTTCCCCCTAAACCCCTTATTTGACAAAACTATTTTCTCATATCTCTCTGCAGCTCATTTATTATCCTCTCTGTTAATAAACCCTCCTTCCCTGATGAATCACTGCAATTTATCATTAAATTAGAAGATGAAATGGGTCTATTCTTTTTTAAACAAGGAGACTAACTACTATCAACAAGATATTTCTCCATTATAAAACCCCATCTTCCTCACCAAATAGAGAAGTAGCATTGTTTAAAGCAGTCTAGAGGTGAACCAAGGTGGGAGGGACAACCAGAGAGGTGACAGCCTGTTATAAAAATACATAGATTAATCCTAAAATGACTGTGAAAGAAAACACCTGGCATTATGACCATGATTCGCTTTGGAGTTTTCTAATAGTATGATTTTTAAAAAAGTTTAACATTCGCATAGATGAGGCTGCCAGGAACTGATATGACAAATCAAGCTAGATAACAAAAAACATTTTTCCATGCGCACACTAGTGATTAATCACACAACAAAAGGTCAGTCAGTCAGAGCATTCAACTAAATGTGAAACAGCTTCCTGCTGGAAACCCATGCCAACCTCTCATACCCTTGTTACATCACACAGATCCCAAGAGCTGTCCCTTATGAGAAGCCACTAAAATTTAGGACTGGCACAAGCACAGAATATATCCTCAGCTCCAGTGTGACCAGGCAAACAGGTTTGACCCTCCGCATCCTTTCATCCCCTGGACACAATCTCTCCGAGAAATTAAAATTTTATTTACGACCATGACTTGGATCTGAACTGCCCTATGAGGACAGTGGCAAAGCCTCAGTGTTTTCTGGGGGCTCTTTATACACCAGAAATGACGCCAACAAGATGGTAGATCAAAGCTTGAAAGGAAGAGAGCCTGGCACCCCTCATGTTCCTCTCCAGGAAAACACTTCACTGCAAGGGCTACAGCTGGCTGCTTGCCTCTCCTCCCACATCGAACCACTTTTATTGCAGAAGTCAGCCTTGGTAGGGTATAGACAAAGTCAGTCAGCACTAGGCATCACAGAAAACAAAAACCTCCAGTATCCTTCCCTGCCAGTCCCCAGGTCCAACCTCTTCACATACCTAGTTATTTTATTACCACCTCCAGAATTTAAGAAGCGATTTTTGTTCATTCTTGGATGCTAAGGAGATAGTTCATTTCCTGCCCCCACAGGTCTGCAGTGCAGATAGAAGAAAATGAAGGATTTTATGCCTCTGTCACTGTTTACCTGCAATGAACTTTCTTCTATAAGGATACAGGTGAAATCAGGGCAAAACCAACCCTACTAAACACACTTCCTCCATGCCAGTGTCCTCCTCTCCTCCAGACACGATATTTTCTGGAAAAACATGCTCTGTCTGGGCTATGCATGGACCTGTGTCATTTCCCTACAATGAAGGAATCTATTAATTCCAAGTAGGGGCTCATTCTCTGAAGAGCTGCTGATAAAATGGAACTGATAAAATGGAGGTAATTTAAAGGTCAGATGAAATCCAGCTCGTGTTCATCCTGCTTATAAAGGAACACCACCATGATGCTTCATCGGCAAAGGGACATTTATATATATTTTCCTTTTTTTTTTTAAAAAGAAAAATTGCTTGTCTGTAACAGAGACTCTGAACATCTGATAGGAAACCTTCCCACATTAATCTACTCAACAGCTGGCATTCTGCTGCCTACTTGGGTGCCCCTTTCTGGAAATTAAATCTCCTATCATCATTTTATCATAAATTGGGGGAAAGAAATGGGAACCAAATGCAGTGTTCATGCAAGGGGAAGAGGCAAGAGCTGAAACTGATAGGGCTGCATTAATTCAAGCATGCAAAAGATGAGCATGAGACAAGTCGCTGCTACACTCAGACACATTCCTCCTCCTTTGCTCTGTGCCTGTGATGTTTTTTGTCAGCCCAGTTCAGCTGCCCACACCATCCCTTTGCTCAATGTTGGGCCCACAAGCCACATAGCTTGGCTTTGGAACCAAACATTAGGTCTTTTTTACATCTATGTTGTATTAGATCACTAAATGAAAAGAAAAAAAATATTCTTTTTCACAATGGGATAAGCTATATCAAAGAAGATAACGTCTGTACTGCAGCAGAAACAAGCTTTTTGTGGTCAGCATGAGTTGATGCCACCAAGGGATTCAAACTCAAAGGAAAAACTACAGGGTAATGAGTATGTTGGGCCAGAGCATTCCCCAGCTCCTGCCTCAGTGCTCCGGTTTCAGATCAGAACTGAAAGCAGAGTGTTTGGCTAACATTATCAAATAGCCCATTGAAACCCTGAGGTAGTAACATGCTGAAAAAAGCTGTTTCCACACAGAAGGACGTGGTGATGTAGCTTAAACTCCACATGCACCATTAAACCTAGTTTTGTTCCCACCATTTAAATTTTTCATAACATCTGTTTCCCTGGGTGCTTTGTCATCTGGACAAGCCAGTTGACTCCCCTCATTCCACCTTTCCTGTTCTCATCCAGCAGTCAGTGAACTTCTGTGTGCTCATCTTGCCCCAGGACATACTGATTGAACATCCTCTGTTGACCTTAACCTGAGAAAAACTTCTACTGTCATGTAAAGGCTTGAATGGTCGATAGTTATTAGATCCACCTTGGTGTGCCTGTATGGGAATTGGGCCTAAATGTAATTGGGATTTTCAGAAGTATTCAAACAGAAAAAGGGCTCCAACAAAGGATAAACATGACCACAAAGAAAAACAGTAATATCTGCAAATTGGTGCCCCCCAATTCAAAGTGTTGACTCAAAGGAAAAGCAGCTATAAGCAGTGGGAGGGGCCAAGGGATGACAGCAGGTATCCTTGTGCACAGAGGGACCTCTGGGAATTCTGCCTTACACACCCTTTGGCTTGTTATACAAGTTTCTTCAGAAATCCTATGGGAGATTTCAGGCAGTACCTTGAATTTCTTGCCCTCTTCATATTCCCCTGCCTGAGCATCCACTCATTTGAGACAGAAATCCAGGCTAAAGCTGGACTCACTTCAGTGCTCCCAGTGAGCTTAAGGTTGTATGTGTTGAGATACTCTAGAGCCCAAGTAAACAGGGACTTCCACGCCATGAAATCCAATCCACAAACTTTTCCTCATCTTTTATGCACTCCATTATTTACTGACTGAACTCAACAATCTCTGACACCCCCATCAGAACCAGAGAAACTGGGGCTGTCTGCAACACATGATGCTGCTCTGTTGCCAGAATTCAACTTGTATGAGGTCTGGATAAAATTACCCTTGCATACCAAAGAGACAGGGCTCATCTGGTTGCTCTACTCCTACTGCAGCCAGAGACTGCTGCAATCAGATCTCTCCGTCCCTCCAGTCTATTCTCTGCCTCCATCCTTTATATGCTCCTCCCCAAATCCCTATAATTAATATTAAATGTTACAGTTTTGTCCTATTAACACAAATTGCCCTTTCCAGAGGCAGATTAAAGAGTTTCCACTGGGGATTTCTTCTCTCCTTTGCAATTTTGCTTCTGTTATCAGTGCTGTCTTTGTCTCTCACTAGCTCCTAGGGGAAAGGAGTGGGAGGGAAAGAGAAGACAAACACTTATTAGCAAGTCCTTTGAAGAGCTGGGGATTGTGAATTAAACTGATTATTAACTCCCATTTTACCAACAAGGCAGGTTCCCCTTTTCTTTTTCCTTCTGCTGGGAATGGTAATTGGGAATTGCACAAGTCACATGTGCAAAGTTTCACTTAAGTTATATACTGGGCAGCGTAAATCAACAGAGTTTCTTTCTCTCCATTTATTTCGGTGGAGTGTGGGGAGGGGTGGGAATATTATTTCTCAGTGAGAAATACACACACATAAATTATTAGTGTGGGTTTACGTGTGCATTCCACTTGCATGATCCTTTTCAGTTCCAAAAACTAATCTGGAAGAAACACACCTGTTGGCCCTGAGGCAGCTCTAGTTCCCTTCCCAGCTATGTCCTCTGTAATATTTTAGCCCTGAATTCTTAAGGGGCATTTAGGGACACACCTGACTCATCAGACACATGTCACCTGCATTCAGCATTACAAGGGCTGGCAGAAAGTGCCCTCGCTACTATTAGCAGCACACGTATCACCACACAAAAACCCATGCACAACCACAGTCAAACTTTTCCAAGTCCTTACTCCAATTCTTGTTAAGAGTAGCATTCAGAGGTGTCACAAGTCCAAAAATACAAGAAGTTCTATCCCTATTCTAAACCCCAATTCAGGCCAAATTTTTCAGCCACATAAAAATTTGGTAATCTGTCAAATATACCCCACAGCCAAACCAGTTGTTCTTTCCAAGAGACAGCTAGGAGACAGTTGAGATTCTCCTTCCTAAAAACACCAGTCCCAAGCGACAGTCTGACCAGCTGCTGTCATTGAGGGCTCTGGACAAAAAGCAAAACAGTTTTGAGGCTGTCAAGGGAAGTTAACAGGAGCACCTACCTTATCTGGTTCATTAAAAGTTTCCATAGGTAAATTACTATTTCCAGGGTTGTAATGGTAAAAGAATAACTTAATTTAGACACTCACAGCACCACCAAGAAAATCTAGCCAATGACAATTCACCATGGCAGCTCATCATACTAATTAAAAAACAGTTTTATCATGAGATTTAAAATCTATGAAATAAGATACATGTTTACAGTTATTAAGTTATTTATAATCAAGATGCATTTATTTAGTGTACAATAAGCCTCTTAGAAAATCTGAATTAAATACAGAACCATCTTTACACACATGGCATTTATTTAAAACTTCTCAGGATGCAGCAGCTTTTTCAGCAGAGAGAACTTAATCAGTCCCATGAGCTTTCTCCTCTTCTGCTAGGACGAGGAAAGTACAGCTGTATTGATTTCTAATATACAGCTCTGCCACGTGAGCCATTTTATCGGGCCAACAAACTGTTTAATAGACAAGGTCCCAGAGGTCTCAGGTTTTATCCAGGAGCAGAGACACACCCTCTGTAGATAGCTGATGTAGTGTTAACTGGAATTTACAAGACAATGCGTCATATTACTCAGTGCCAGGAGAAGAGTCTGTACTTCAGAATGCCTGAAGTCCACTGTAACACCATTTCATTTGTTTATTACTTTGACCACTTTCTGCTGTTATGGTATTTGTTACACTGGATTTTTCTTTAGCTTTCCACCAAAAGTAGTGCAGAGTTCTTGAAGAAAATAAATTGTTTTACCAATGCTAAAAAAGCATCCCTCTGCGTAATTTATATATGCACTAACCTGTTCCCAGCAATTCTGAATGAAGATTTAAGTTTAATAGGGCTGGGGGATGTGTGCCTTACACTTCCCAGGGAAATCTGTCCAATTTCAGACAAGTTATGAGCCTTTGGAAAGCCTTGATTCCTGTAGCTTCATAGACATTCTCCCAAATTTCTACTCAGTTGTAATTAGACAACTGCTTGGGCACACTCTTAGGACAAAAACACTCCCAGATGTAGTCATTCCTGCACAGTTTTCAAGACATCACATTCAAGACCTCTGGGGCTTTCTAGAATGCTGAGACTTTTCTAGGATTCCTTGGATTTGCCAGGAATATCAGTTAAAAGAGAAGCAGCCTGTCTTCAGGATCTGAAGACTATCTACGTGTGGGATAAAGTACATGCTGTCACAGCTCACTTCTGGAAGTCATAAAGTGATTCAAACATCGGGTTTTTATCCCTGTAGTGGTCCAGAGGAACTCAACGAGTAGGGTAGCTGCGATTTAACAGCCACAGACTTAAGAAGGGGAGAATTTTCTAATTTAAAAGTCCAGAAGCAATAAAAGTCTTCTGAAGAGACGGATGGCACTTTCACATGGGAGAAGAAAGTTCTTGAATATCTCTAGGAATGAATTTGCATATCCTTCAGACAGGACACATGGCACAGCCCAGATTTGCAAACGCTTCTCCTGTGAGAGACTCCAGTGAATAGCTCAGAGGCACAACAAAACACCTTTCTGGAAAGAAGGAAATGTCCACCCATTTTTGGTGGACAGTTAGAAGTTTCTCCCAAACCTGTAGGAATGTTTCTACACACAGAATTGCTGAGTTACATATTACACTACATTGAATGTGAGGATATATATGGATTACATACTGTGCAACCAAGGGTTTGGGAGCTATGATGTAATGCCAGGTTTCCAAAACAGGTCATGGTTTTGGTTTATATTTTCTATCCAGAAACTCAATGTAGTTGTTATAGTGTACTTTACATATATATATATACACACTCAAATATATTATATTATTTGTGTGTATGTATAAAAATATTTTTTGTTATTCCTTCACAGAAAATTAAATCGGCTCTCAAGTACCAGGAGAAGTGTCTTAGAATCACTAGTGTCTATACAATAAATCTCTCAAAATTTGATCCAATACCTAAGTTCTGGCCCTTTGACAGAGTTCTTCCACTTCAAATAGTAGGAAGACAAAGAGTGGGACATCAGAAATCTCTCTAATGTTTTTGCCTATATAGAACTGAGATAATAGTTGTCACACTTCTTTCTCCGTAACACTGATCTACAGCTCTTTAAACCAGCACTACTCCCTGCTTTCTCCCCATCACAAGATACTATAAGCAATATGTTAAAAAAATATAAATTTAAAAGGTGCTGAAGTAAAATTCTCCACCAGTTAAAGGGGTCAACTTTCCTATGGACAGCTTGTTATCTGGGGGAAGAGGAGGAGATTTATTTTCATGAAGAGGAATCTCTCCTAGACCATGACACATTACACGAAGAGTTGAAAAGTGAAGTTATACTTAACACTTCTATGTGCAAGCAGAAATGTGCATGGACAGGTTTTAGCATCTGCTACACTCAGACAATGAGCCAAAGGAGAGTATGACATCACAAGCTTCTTTGGTTCCCATTGAAAGACGCCCATTGATTTGATTTACTGCCTTTTGTTTCCAGATGACAGCTTCATAGATTCAGTAATCAAGCAGCAAATGCAAAGTGAGGCCACGTCTGGTCATAGGCATGGAGATTTAATGAGAGGATTGTGATTCCCCATGTCTCAGCCAAGCTGTTTCTCACCCTCTGTGTTCTGCGTCTTCCCTGAAACCAACAAAGCCTTTTCTCTCTGCACAGCCTACATAAATCACTTTTGTCCAATTCAATCACCTTGGTAGAAAACTGTTTTCATGGGGAGGGAAAGCTATATAAAAGAAAAATGCTGGCATGGTGCAACATCTTGAATGGGCTGCAATTTCTTTTCTCTGACTTGTCCAAAGGAAATGCATGATAGCGCTCCTATTTTTTACCATAAAGAATTGTATGGATGCATGGAAGAAAAAAAAAATTAGATCTAGCATATTTTTACAAAAAAAAAAAAAAAAGAAACCATGTTGTTTATATCCTGGGTTTTACGCTTCCATTGCTTTTAATAAATATAGACCACTGATGCTTAGCAGGAATTTGCAAAGGCTTTGCAACTTTTATCTTTCCCAGACATGCAGCAAGTAAAGGCAGCAACAGAACAAAACTGCAAAACTTGTAACCAGTAGCACTTTAGAACCTTTGCATTAGCTGAACTGTAGACACAGAAGCTTCTGCCTTGAGAATCATTAGAACCCACCACTATTTCAATATTTCAAGGAGGGAAGAGAATTCTGAATCTGGTATAAAAAGCAATCTTGCAGTCAAGGTAAAAAAAATTGTGAAGTAGGAGATTCAGTGTCCCTCTTCAACATATGCCTTTAGGAACACTCAATGTGCAAGGGAGAGTTCATTAATCATTAGTATCTTAGGAAAGTCAAGAAATTCCATTCATTAATGGTGGTAGTCATATAGAGAAGGAGCGAGCCTCTTCAACTGCTATGAGCATATACAAGCTCATGTCAAAGAGGAACTTTCCCTCCTTTCAGATTTGACAGAGGACAAGTCAGTGAAGATGACTATGCCAAATTCTCTTTCCTGAACCCAGTGAGTAGTCTGCACTGCCTAATATCCTTCTCCAACTTATGAATCAATAGTATCACACAAAATTGTGAAGACAGACAACACTGAACAAGCTTCACAACCTCTCTGTGGGGGAAATGTTGCCCAAGCCCTGGGCAAACAGTAAGACAGAGGTGGCATGAAAGAGGGCTTGTTACATGTCATAGGGTTTAACATAGCAAGCTGCAAAGAATTATATAGCCCAAGGCAATAACAAGCTACTTGGCAAATGTGTTAAAATCCCTATCCTCTCTTTTTCACCTGAGGCATGAGATACTTCACCTGAGGCAAAGATTTTAGAGGAGGTAAGCATCTCAACTCGCACACAAGCCAGCTGAGATTTTCAAATGGCACCACTGACCTGCAGTAGGATTTCCAGAAACAATTATTAATAAACCTAGAGCAAAAACGCTCTTAGTTACCCAATCCTACATCAACTCTCTGCCTGAAATAGAGGGGTAAAATCGAGATGTTTTTACGAAGACCAAAGAAGTAGCTCAAGTCAGTGGTGCTCAAGTAGATTTCTACAAATGCACAATGTCACAGTTTCAAACAATAACATAAAATACAGCTGGGTAATAAATCTTTTATCTAATGGCCTCTCAAAAATCACTGCTTACCTCACTAGTGAATGACTGCTTTGGATGAGAAAGAAGTAATCAGAGCTGCCACTTCTCATGAGTAAAATAACTTCAAGGTTCATCCACTAACTTGGACAATTCAAAAGAACTGCGACACTGAAGCAAGAAACACATTCTACTAAATAGAGGTCCTTACTGATGCATTATATCTCAGCAGCACTATCAAACCTGAAGGCATCTCAGATGGGTGAAAAGCCCTTTATTCTGCTAATGCAATGTGAAAACTTACCCTATTATCAGCACTTCCTAGTCCATTGGAAACTGAGATCATTAGCAAGAGCAGTTCCATACCTCTCTTCAGAGCCAAAAAGCTTCATTAAAGTGGATGGAGGATCAGACCTTTTTTGTTCATTAAAAGAAGAGGGATCCTACAGGGCTTCTTTTTATCCTTTAGATGTCTGACATGCAAATATTTCCATTGCCAAAAGACTAAAAAAAAATGCTGCAGTGTGTTTCTTTCACTCCAAAAGATAAATTTTGCTACTTGGTCCTGTGCGTGAATTGGGACATGTAAGAGGATGTTTTAGTGTCTGAACACATGGACAGTGAAAGACCACTTCAGCATCACTGGCTGTTGTCTCCTGATTTTCTTTCTGAGGCTACTGCTTGCAGTCAGAGTTTTCTTCTAACAGCTTCCACTTTGTGTGTGTGTGTGCATGTGTGCACGTGAGAGAGAGAGAGAGACTCCACTCTATTGAATTCACAAGACAAATGAAGCTATGAAAGTATTCAACATATTTCTTTTCCTCATTCTTACAGCTTTTTGTAGGCTTTTTGAATTTGTTTGTTTGGGTTTGTTTTTAATCCACAATAGAAACAAAAAGGGTGATGTTGATAGCTCTGGGTCTGCCTTGTATGATTCTACCTCTGTGTAAGCAACTCTCAAAACCTAGTGCCAGCTTATCTCAGAATAAATAGATGGTTTCTTTCATTTACAGGCAAGCATGGAGTAGAAAAGCGTATTTCCTGCAGCACTTGAGAGCTGCTAAGGCAGAAGCAATAGGCTTTACAAAACCAAAAATTGATGTAATATTTCCAACAAATGCATGATGTTAGCAGCTGAAAAGTTCTGGCAATACTAGTTGCAAAAGCAAATTTGGCTTATTTTTTTTGTTCACACAGTAGCGTAACCAAAGAAGTTGTATTGGCCAAGATCTTTGAAAGAAACAGTAGTTCTGGGTTCTCTGGGATTGCTTGGTAATTATTCTGTACAGGTCAGAAAATAATTAACTTTTGACCCTCAAATCAAGCTTCTAATGGAAGAAGCAATGTATTTTCCTTAGGGCTACCAGGTCCATGCTGCTTTCTTACTACATAACACTACATAAATTATAACAGTGACAAGCCTATGATATGCAGCAAGACTACTCACAGCTCAAGTCAAGTGTCATCATGTGACATATGAGACATGGAAATACATTAATAAATCAGCACTGCTAGGGGAAAACAACCATCCATTTTTCTTTATTTCCTCCTCTTCAGAGATTACTGCCTTAACCTCATTCATGCACCTGACACAGGAGGCAAATACACATGAGGTCAGGAAGACCTGAATGCTGCACTTAGCAAGCATTTCACTTCACTTGACCTTCTACCAAAATACAGTCTGTCATGAAGTCACCCTAGCACAGTGTTTCACACAACTTCCAAAGAGTCTACGATCACACACTGGATATCACTAGACTCATTGGAGCTGTGTTTCCAGCGATAAGAAATCAATACAACCCCTAATCTACTTGTCAAGAAATATATTTCCCAGAAGTGTGAAGGTCAAGGACAACCCATATAACTGCTCTTCTTGCACACAATGATGTAGGGTAGGTATCTTCATATTTAAGATATTAAGCATACAGAGTATACCTGAGCTTTCACGAAGGGAAAGCTTACGTGCACTGGTGGAAACGAAAGCAAACAGACGCACCAGGCAGGTACATCAAATTAGTACCTACCTGTAGGGGAGGAGGAGGATATGGCAGCTGCAGCAATTCAGTACAGGACACTTCTACTTGATTATTACACACAATTATGATAACACTTTAATGTTGCTATATTGTATGTAGCAGCAGCACACCTTGTGTGGGTGGATGTGGGTGGCTGTAAAACCCTTCCCTGGCTCAAATTATCAAGGTAAGTTTTCCCCCATCTTAAAAATAAGTAAATGTAGTTGATATACAGTTGTCTGGCCCCTGAAATTTCTCAAATAGAATTTCTTAGATTTTTCAGTAGAGTTTAAAATTAAACGTATTTCTCGAAATACAGGTAAGATGAACCTTAGTTCCATTGAACTCTCTTTCATCTGTATATCTTTTCAGTGAAGTATCTTGACTAAACACTTCACAAAACACTGCAGGAACATTTTATAGTGTTATTTTACCAGCAATTGTTGAAAAAAGATGTTCCAGGTTCTCAGGTTTCTAAGAACATGGTATTTAGTTGAACCACCTTGCACAGGAACAGCTTACTACACATGGAAGTGAACTGAATAACAATTTCTTTTATGGAATCCTTCATAAAATACCCTGAACTTAATTTTAATTTAAAATTTGTTTTTCATTTGTTCAGTGTCAAAAGGCAAGTAGTGCTGCTGTAGCAATTTGAATCTTCGTCTTAGGAAGCATAATCCAAGTTCTTGGGACACTGTTACCTCATTAGCCATTTTCCAAAGAACAAACTGACAATAATGGATTTAGTATTCCCAAGATACGCTGAGTGTACTTTACTGTTATGCTAGCTACTTCTTCACTGAAAATCCTGTAATTTATTTGGAGAAGGAAGGCAGTATATGTGCATGTTCAGCTTGAGGAATTTACCCCATATATCAATTTATTATCAGAATTGTATTTTAAAAAGGCAAGCAAAAGAAACTAAACTAGCTCTACCTGCTGTAAAAATCAAGGGGTGAAAAACAGACCAAGAAAGAAGATAACTTGCAGTTGTGGATGAGGCTTTAGGTTAATTCTTAGCACAGAGCTATTTCCACATCCTTCTGGATTCCCCTTGTCCTTAAGTGATACTATCAACTATCAAAAAGAAAATGAACTCACAGACTACCAGGAACATCGAAAGATTCATTTTCTTCACAGGGAAGAGAAGAAATTCACTTGCTTTCTTCAAAGGGAAAGGATCAGGGAAGAACCACGTGAAGGAAACTGGAGATGCAGATATCCCCTGACTCTCATAACTAGAAAAAGAATGAAGAAATGAAAGGGCATAGTTAGAAAGTAGACTTTTCCAGCCACAAAAGACTTGTACCTTCTGACAGATATAATATATGAATATATACTAGTCTTCATGTGCAAACTCTTCTGCAGGTGTCCCCAAGTTTTAGTTGAGTGCTAAAGAGAAAGTAAAAGCATTATGCCTTTTTTTTTAATTTTTAAACATTATGTTTCCCATGGCTCCTGTTGCATTCCCTGGGAAGTCTGACTTGATCTTTCCTACTAAAAGGCCTGGTCTACTCCTACTGTACAAGGAATCAAGAGAAAGAACATTGAAACAGAAAATTATGGTTATAGGTGCATTTCAGTGACTCTGTTCTGGGTCAGACCCAGCCTTTATCTGGTAATTAATAAATAAATATTACTAAAGTATTATTGACTGAGCTTTTAGCAGGGGAGACGGGCCAGGAGATGTTACCTTGTAAAATTACCCTGCCTTCATCTCCCTCCACATCTGCACCTCATTTTACCAGCCACCTTATGTCCCATTCCTGTTTACGGTCATATCTTGTTTCTGGTAATCAGCATTTGTAGAACAGCCAGCCACAATATCATTGAAGATTAAGTTCTCATAAAGAAAAAAACAGAATCCAGTGATGCCTGGAAAAAAAATTAAAACCAGTTTTACATATATCTAAACTACTAAGAACAAGTGGAGAAAAACAGGAAAACCATCAGGTGCACTTGGTTGGACTAACTCATTACAGAGTCCTCAGCCATCAGTACTAACTGAAAGGTTTCAATTACCATACAGAAGGATAAAAATCAAATTAATCTGCAGTGAAGACAGTAATGAGATTCTTAAGATACAACAGAGTCAAGATCTAACCCTTTCTCATAGAACAAGCATCCTCAGCTCAAACTCTATGCTTCCTTTCCAACAGAGTAAGCCTAGAACTGCAAAGAATTCAGTCCCATCTGTTGGTTATCGTGCTGATGACATGACACTGTCAGCTGCAACTTTTAAAATATTCACCTGCTCCTGAAAGTTTATATGTAAGTACTGACCTCTTAAAGGAGAAGACATTTTATCCTACTCCAGCAGTTACCATGCAATAACCACTTTGTGGTGTCTTATGTTGACACAGCCCAGAAGTCCATATCACTCACAGTCTAGAATGAAGATGACCCAGAAGCTTCCCAGACAATTTCACCTACAGTAAGTTTTACAAGACTTATCCACTTTGAAACAAACTAATAAAAACTACAACGTAAGCAAACAGCAAGCAATTCTAATCTTAAGAGCCTCATTTGGCACCATGATAACTTATCTTCAACTCTGTCATTTGTACGAGCACCACCTGAGAAAGACAAATGCCTTTCAAAACCATTTGGACTCTGCTTGAAAAAAAAAGTAAGAGACCTGTCAAGTAAACCCTCCCTGAAATCACAAAACACTGCAGCAAAACCAAGCAAAGAGTTAAAATCCAATCTAAGAGCAAGCCAGGACAGATCCTGGGAAAGGAGTCCTGCCAAGAAGTACCTGATGACAAGGGTTACTTACAGTAACAGTGATAAAATTGTCTTCCAGCCCTTATTAGATCTCCAGACCTGATTTCCAATTTATCTGCTTCTTGGATAGCAGAAGAAAACTTAAAAACCAAGGACTGTATAGAACCAATGTGGATAAGTACATGAATATCCCTATCGATGGCTTTCAGAGGGGGTTGGTTGGCTGTTTCTTGAATTATCTGTGTTAAATCAGAGGATGGAAACTCCAAGGACCTGGAGCCATCCTGAAGAAGGGTTCATACCCTCATGCCCTAGCTGCATACAAGCAGCATGCACTGTACCAAGGCAAGCAAGTAACAACTTCCTGGGCACCAAGGGGAAGTACAAGAACATACAGTTTAGAGGCAGATATCCCTAGCAAAAAAAAAAAAAAAAAAAAAAAAAAAAAAAAAAAAAAAAAAAAAAAAAAAACAACCACCCAACCAAAAAAACCACCAAAAAACAACACAAACCAAACAAATGAAAAAAACAAATCACACACAATGAAAGCTTTATCCAGAATATGTTCCTTTTCCAGTCACAGCAAAACACAGTGCAGAAGGTGCAGGTACCTTTGGGGTCCTCCTGATAAGACACACAAAACCAAACTCACATCCCTTAAGTTTATACTTCTTTATATTTTACTCCCTGATCTAAATCCTCTTGCTGCCTAGATCTACTCCAAACATCTATCACAACCTGGTTTTGCCTCTGTTTCCCCAAATGCCAAAGCATACTCCTATTTCTCTCCAGTAAGGAGAAATGTTCTGACATCACCAGAAGAGTCCCTGGGCCCACAAAAATGACTCAGTTACCATCATCAACAGGATAGATGACCACAAACCAGATAAGCTCTTTCACTGGGAAAAGCAGTTTTGAGACCTTTTGACAGGAATAACTGTGAGGCGGCTTTGTGTTATATACACAGAGAGATTCATCTTGATCTTATGCACAGCCACTCTGCTCCCCTAACCCAAGGCAGTGAAAGGGGAGCAAGCGAGGACAAAAGGAGACAAGCCCAGATTCCTTTGATAGAAAGATAACCAAGCTTATAATCAAGTAAGAAATCACATGGGATATTTGTATCTCTTACAGAGCCCATTTCTAAGGGACTAGAAGGCTGACTAGCTTCTAGATTTAACCCACAAATGCCAAAACATGATTCTGCCTCCTGCTCTTTGTCCTGCTTCCCAGTGAAAATGCCAGGAAACATAATTTCTCTCCTGCTGCAAGGAGAATCCTGTTAACATTCCCAGTTCAGAGCTCCTCCTCTGGTCCATCAGCACACTGAGAGCTAGAAAAGCACAATGACAGAGGCTCATCCACGTGGGGATAAATATCAGGAAAGAAAGTACAGTGAAGAGCCAGCAAGGAGCAGGTAGGAAACACTGCATGGAATCGCATCCCCAGGAATCTCCATGAACTGAAATCAGAGCCCATTATTAATCTAGCTAGACACCGAGAGCCAGTAGCTGGAATAAATCAGATCAAACTCCTTCTGTATCAATGGCTAGAAGCCAAGCAAGTCTTTCTTCCCCTTTCTTTTGAATGACGACCCAAAGGATGTTTCTGTCTGCTTAGCTAAGTAAACATACTGCTTTATAATAAATAAACCCAAGAGATAGAAAACATCAGGGGGATTTTAGTATGGCACTAAGGTCCTCTGAGATACAATCCAAAGTGAGAAGAAAAACTAGATTATCTCCTAGCCTGGGGGGCTACTGTAATGGTGTAATTTCAACTGTAATTTCAACTGTAATTTCAACTCCACCTCCCCAGTGTAGGGTGGGGTGACTCTTTGAACAGATTAAAAACAGCTAAAAAGGGGTTAAAAGCGACACTTTCTTTGCCATGGGGAGTTTTGCAAAGCACAGGACAAGTAAACAAAATGAAACTTCAAGAACAAAAATCCCATTACAGGGGAACAAGAGAGAAGAAAGAAATATTAGGTTATTTAGGAGGGCTGAGTTTAATTTCAATTCCCAGAAGCTGATGAGAAGCCAAGCAGAGTGACTCGCTGACAAAGTCACTAAGGAGCCCATTCCTCCCCGTCCCGACCACCACACTCAGCACCCTGCCAGCATAGCCTGAGCTGCAATAAGAAACTGCTAAATGCTCCTTACCTGCCCTGGCCTTGATGGCTCTGGTGTTTGCCAAACCTCTTTGCAAAATCAAATGCAAAAGGGGAAAAAAAAATAAATTAAAAAAAAAAATCAAATAAAGCGAAGAGAAATGGAGAAAAACAAAAAAGCACAACCACAACCAACAGGACAGATGTTCCTTAAAAGCCAACAGCAACACACAGCAACATCTAACAAGCAGCTCTTCCACGAGATGGAGACTTAAGGCACGTTACACTTGCCCTGTCAAGGAAGACGATTTCAGAGACTTCTTAAAAAGACAGGGATTCGGGTTAAAAGAATTGAAATAACCTAAAACGTATCAGCGCTTTAAAGGTTAACAGCTTCTGCTGAACAACATGCGTTTATCCAACCAATTCCTAGAGTAGTTTTTTCAGCCCAGAGACCAATGAGCACAGCTAAGAGGAGGGCCTTGGGGTGGTGGAGAGGCTGAGTTACCCCCTCCCCTTTGCCTTCCCTCTTCTCCACCTCCCCCCCCCCCTTTTTTTTTTTTTTTTTTTTTTTTTTTTTTAGTTTAGTAAATTAATGCAGCAAGAAACTCCCAAGATCTGGCGAGTCCTAGCAGTGGAGAGAGGGCAGAGGGGAAATGAGATGCATTAGGAGGACACTAAGCCACTTTCTTTCTGAGCACAATGGGAGTGCTTCCCAAGAAACTTCCCCTTTGCTTCCCTCCGCTCTAGCCCTGAGCAATGGGACACCTTCCCTACAGCAGCAATAACTTATTCGGGAAGAAAAATAGCCCAGGAAGCAGGAATCAACAGCAGAAAAACAGCGGGCAGGAAAGCGACACTACTGGGACTGCAGCACAGCTCCACGCTGACAAATTCCTGTGGATGTAATTAGGAAGAACACCCTGGCTAGCAGCGGAGATTAAAGCCCTGGCTTGTTGAGGGTCGTCCCCATCCCCACTTCCCACCCTACCCCCCACCACCCTGATGGCAAACGTACAACCCCTGCGTCTCCCCCTCTCTCCAGCCTGATGTCCGGAGTGAGATCCCGCTGAAGGGAGATTTTTTTCGGTGCGGGAAAGCCTGGTCCTCCGGCCCCCAGCAGCACCACTGCAGTGGCGGTGGCACAGGCGGAGAGGAGGGACGAGCCAAGGCAGCGCCGGAGCGGAGAGCCGCGCACCGCCGCTCTCCAGGGGGCTGACCGGGGGCTCCCGC
>VXBW01007282.1:531307-568354 GCA_013400375.1 Thinocorus orbignyianus | reverse complement strand
GGGGGGGGGGGGGTTATACTGGAAGGTAGAAGCTCTTCTGTATTTGCACAAATAATGCAGCCTACTGTAGCAAGTGATAGATGCCAAATACAAGCAATTGAAAAAGAAATCCCTTCTTTCATGACCTGAACTTGCTTATCAGTCTTCAACTTCATTTGAGATGTCTCTCACTTCTAAATTTCTACATTTCTACATTTTGCACAAAGTCTCATTTTATATTTTAATATGAAAGAACAGGCATTATTTTCATGTATATCACTGCTGTAATACTTGTTTTCTGAGTCACAGCAGCAGACCTGCTGATACTGACCAGACTTTTCTTAGCTAGCAGTCTCTTTCCTTCTGAACACTGAAGCCTTTCCAGGTGCAAAAGTGGTGTTATGCCATTTTTTTCTGTAATTATTAAGAAAATCAAAGACAACAAGATCCTAACATGAACACAAAGCATTTAATGTTTATCTGTTAGGTAAATCAATCAGCAGTATCTGAAAAGTAATGCACAATACCCAATACTTCAGAACCATTCTTTTTCATCTTATTTAGCCACAAGTGTATCAGCACCGCACAATAAAATGGAGTGGACTAAAAGGAAGCATAAATATGCTTACGTGCAATAAAGTCTTTGGTTAAACAATGTTGAATCACAGAGATTAAAAAAAAAAAAAATACAAAACCCCAAGATTAAATGACACAAATGCTCTGGAATGCTGCCCATAAATAAGCTAGAGGGCGAAAGGAAAATAAAAATAAAAAAGTAATAAAAAGAAAGGCATTTCTAGGCTTGAGTTTCCTATAATCCTAGCATTAAAGCATCTGTCCAGCTCTCCTCTGAACTGCCTGAACAAATGAAATTGATACATACTCATTTTGTTGATACTGCTCTATGATGCACAGCTATGTATCGCACAACACATGTGAGCACTTACAGATTCTCAGCATATCAATTAAAGCCCTAGGCATTCAAAACCTAGGTAAACCAGCCCCTTCAGGTTCTAACATAAATTTTCATACTGTTATAAATTATATACATACATGTGCACTATACATGATTATGTCATATTGCATGCAAAAGGTATTTCTGGAAGCCTAGTTTTCCTGAAATGAATGTTTAAGAAAATTTGAAAATGCTGTAATTCAATTACAAGGAGATGTTGAAAACAAACTGTTTTACATACTGCAATCATTTTCCAAACAAGAAAAAAACAACAACAAAACTTTCAGTAATTCCTGATCAGAACTGACTCTAAGCAATATTTTTCTTTTTTCTCCCGCTTTGTGCTATGTGTTCCATTTATTATAGGCCAAAAATTTACCAGCCTTTCTGGTCCAGGAATAGCTTCGCTGTTTCAGTAAACAAAATTTATTTGTTAAGAGTTACTCATAAATTTAGTCTGCCAATTACTCCAGCACTCAGTCGTACAGAATGTTTTAAAAACCCACAAGCTGATAATCCAATAATCCTTAATAGAAGTATGCGTTGCTTTAAATTACAGGGTGTACCACACTTTGTTGTCAGCCTGTCAGAAATAGCCAGGAAAGAGAATCCAGTATATGGCAGCATACATACCACAAAAATGAAGAGAAATCCAAAGTCCCAAAGGAAAATTAGATACAGCCAATACAGGAAATAAGACTAGATCTGTTGTTTAAGGAAAATGTCCTTCGCCAGCCTTTTAAGAAACAAGACTCACTGGGAAAGAGTAACAGCTGGTGTGTAAACACAAACATTATGGTATTGCCAATAAGATATTTGTTTCTGTTACAGTTGGGGTGTTTTAGAAGGAATTTGTGATAAGCAGCTTATTCTGACATGCCTTTCTTTATGGAAGAACATTTCCCATTTTGTTACCTGCCTTCTCAGACTGCAGTCACTTGGCTGTGACTAAGACATTTACTGAGAAGCCAAGTATAGGGAGGGACTGAAATAAGTTGGCGTGGGAGATGAAGAGGGTCTTCTGATAGACAGGCTGCTTGACCCAAGCTTTCCTTACACATATCTCTGTAAGGTAAAATGCTATTTCATGAAAATAAAAATAGATTGGACAATATCTACACAGGGAATTCCAGATGTTTTGCTTGTATCTGTGGGGACATAAACAGACATCCTCCCAAAGGCCAACTGCAAACACTGCATGTTTGTACAAATGTTCAGTTGCAAATTCCTTCATGCAGAACAGAAAGCTACCCCAGACCCTGCGATGATCTGACTTGGACTTTCTGCTGCACTATGGCATTTTAATATCTGAAGCAGTCCAGAAGCACTACTACATAAGCCTTGGGGGTAGCCTAGAACTAGAACTGGCACCTTACCTACCTGTACACTGTCCCGTGAGGCTTGAAAGTTGTTTGGGCCTGATTCTTGTCCTAATTGCACTTTTCTAAATCAGGAATCAGCAGCATGAACCAGAGTTGGACCCTTCTGAACAGCAATCTGTCAGCTAGCAGGAGTGATTCAAGGCTACTTGATTTATAGGCTAAAAGTTACTGCCAGCCTCAGACCCTACTGGATAGCTGTAACTGGCATTTTTGTATTCCTGTCAGTAACAAAGCTCTTTAGTTTCAGTTTTTAATACAGTAAGATGCCACCATTGTGAACATGATGCCTCTTAACTTCATGGAAAGAAAGACACTTTTTCCTAAAGTGGACTTAACAAGTAAAGTAGGTGATTGGAGATCTGCTGATTTCAGCTCCTTGAAAAGACAACAAAAGAAAAGACAGGAGAAGGAAAATTAGAGTAATGTGCGTGTTACCTCTGAACCTTGTGCTATAACTCTCCAGTACTAAGCAGCACTACCAGAGGTACCTGAGAAAAAAAGCGCTAACTAGAGACTTTCAAAGCCACAATCTAAGCAACACAGCAGATGTTCTCAGTAGTTAAGATTATTTCCCTCACGCTAACTAAAAATCTGCTGGAAGTTGTGCCTCATGACCTCTGCTGAGTCTGTCAGCTCCTCTACAAAATAAAAATGACTTAGCAAAGGCTCAGACTAGATGCCTCAAAGGACACTATCTTCTTTAGTCCACAAACTATAATAGCTCCATTAAAGACCATGGTAAAAAGGTTATATAGTCAAGGTTTGAAAGTGGGATGAGGTAGACAATTCTACCTAAAAACCCTTATAAATCATTTCACAAAGAAAGATTAATTTGGTGTCATCCCAGTAGAAGCAGAAAACATTTAGGATCCTGCCTTCTGCAGGGACTTTATACACACATCCATCCATAACAATTCACTTGCATTTTAAACAACTGAGACAAATCAAGGTAAAACACATAAAACATTTTCAAACATAGTCTAATCTTTACCTTCCTCTCTAAACAACTGACTTAAGCAACCTGTTCTGCAGATAGATCAGAACAAGAGAAAGGCTTTACAAATGTCTGGGCAAACACACAGCACAGCTCCCCACCTTACATTGGGCCAAGGCGCAAGGAAACCATAGATTATCACCTTGCTTGACAAAAACATTACAAAAGTGTTGCTGTTTCTCACGTGGGCTGAAAAAAAAAAATAATGCTTTGTTTCCAGGGTACTGGCACTGTGCAGATTTTAGATAATATAGACTGACTGTCCATCTTGACTCTCACTGAACATTACCTTATACTGCAGCAAGTTCCACTAGCAGAACACGGATTTACTGTTGAAATACCTGAAGGGAGCTGCTTCTGGAAAGAGATCCATATGTGGAAGGAATGCTAGGATCCTGCCCTTACATATAAGAGCATTACACGGTATGAACTGTCTACAAACACTTCCTTCAAGAAAGGGTATTTAAAGGATTTGGTTTCCCTTATTCCCCTTTTCTCCCATGAAAGGGTGCTAGGGGCCCCTATGTATTAAGTCAGCAGCAAAGGGCCCACTGACTCAGTTTTAAGTGTCTCAAATTTAATAGCACAGACGAAAGACTAAACAGTTCAGCTACTGATCAAGAGATTCAAGTGAAAAAAGAACACACTTGTAAGCGACAGCACACTGCAATTCCCCTATTCTTGGGCAAACACTTCCATTGTTGCCTTATGAAATTTGTCTCATCAAATACTCATGAGCTGACCTGGATAGAAAAGGATAACATCTTAATTCAGATGCTGGGAATCAATATCCAAAATAAAATCACTTTATTATTCCAGCACCAACCAGTAATCATTCATCTGTAATGGAAAACCAGCAGAGAAGCCTGTTCCCATTTCATTATAGTATGCAGGTTAAGAGGGCTCTCCAAATTTCAGTATTAGTAACAAGATATTGGACTACCTAATAAATGCAACTACTATTTAGATACTGATGAAAGACAAAGACTTTAACAAAATAAATAAATTGTTCTATAAAAATCACAATGTCCATATCAAAACCACAAGACTTAAATACGTCAAATAACCTAAATCTATTCACTGACTTTCACTTCCTCATTTTCTATAACCTGGAGCTTTCCCAGGAAGCCCAAAGTGGCTATTAAAGAATAAAGAAAAAAATCAAACTGTATTATCAGCTTGTATCTATTTGCCTACATAATCTCTTGCTGTTGTGTCACATTAAATCAGGGTTTCACTATTTCCAGTAAATTACCCTTTTGATTCGTTATAGTTACCTTGCATACTTTGTTGATCTTTGTCTATCAGCAACAGCACAATGATTTCTATTCTTTGAAGTACAGTTACACTTGTGCACCTCACCTTTCAAAAGAAATGGCTCATCATGTTCTTTCACATGCTAAAAAAAAAAAAAAAAGTCATTTAATGTTTTTTCACAAACAAAAAAAAAAAAAAAAAAAAAAAAAAATTGTCATTCTACCATACTTTCCCTGTCATGGTTTGATTCAACCTTTTGATTGACAAAAAAAACACCATTCCAAGTCCCTTTAATAATTTCAGCTTGGAAAGAACCATGCAAAATAAAAACAAACAAGCCAAAAAAAAAAAAAAAACAACCCCAAAGTTTGGATAAATGGAGCAAAAAGCAAGGAGCAAGAGAAGGAGGAGTTCCTCCTGCCGCTCCAGTGCAAGGCACCAGAAGGATCGTTATCAGCCACGTCCAGACAACTCACCACCAAGTCTGGCTGTTGACTTGTTCAGTCCAGAAAAGAGCAATTTTTGCATTGTACTCAGTATAATAAAATATTGCTAATACAGCAAGACAGCTCCTCTTACAGAGGAAGAAAAAAAATAATTCACCTATTCTTTATTTCTCTCACCCTTTCCTCAAATTACCCAAACAACTTATATTTGTATTTACAAAGCCAGACAACAGAGACCATTTCCCTTGAGGAGAGATGGTTTACATTAGTATTTCTTAGCCAAGATGATTGGTTCATGCCAAATGATTTAGTCCCTTAACCTCTTGGGAAACTGCTGATGTGCTCTTGCTGACCTGGACCTGAAGGTCTGCATGCTTCGATCCCACTGGTGCTACAGATCAGCTACACATCTCCAAGCTGCTCCTAAATCTCTACTAGTACTTTAAGCAACTGATGTGCAGAAACTGTAAGAAAACCCCAGAAATACAGCTTTTATCCCCTCAGTAAGACCAAAGCATAGAGAGAGCCTACAGAGTACAGAAATAGATATAGACAGATGCACCCGTCTCTTACACGCTCTGAGCGCTCCCCATTATGCAGACAATTATTTCATCCATATAATGCACCATGGTAAGCTGCTGATTTGGGGACTGCACCACATCTGGCTGGTACACAGACACAGCTGGCGTCCTGTAAATACATCTCTGCTGGATCTAAGTGCTAGCTGAGAAAAGCAGGAGAAATCTTAATTTACCAAACCCTACGAAATTTTTATTTTGAGAGGGAGGGGGGAAACAAAAGAAGACACTTTTGCACCTGCTTTCCTTTTGATTTCTCTTTCTTCATCTTTTCACTGTGGCTTACAGCCCATTAAGAAAATAAAAAAGGGGAAAAAAAAAAAAAGACAGAAGAGAGACAAAAATATAAAAACCTCTGCAGACAGGCAGGGAACTCTTGTTTTTAATCAGCTCCTTGTAGTGGGGTGGGTGAAGAGGGGGAAAAAAAACTGCCAAGAGCTTGCCAAGACAAGGAATGTCGCACGCATGGAACAGCAGAGCTTGCAGTGCAATCAATCATCCCGCACACTGCCTTCAGAGGAAAGCTGCCGACATCAGCTCCCCCCACACGCCTGCCCTGCGAGCGGTGCCTTTCCCTGTGACCAGCCACCCAAAATGCGAATCCTGTCCCCCAGCCGGGCTAGAGCAAACACATAAATCAAGAAACAGCAACAGAAGTGAGATCAATGGTGGATCAGACCACTATCGCATGCGCCTGGTTCAGCAGCAAAGTGCAGCTGAGCCAGGAGGCATGCAGAAAATCCAATAAATTCACCACTTCTCACCTTTACCCTGCTTCCTTTGAATGTTTTTTTCCTTTATTTCAGACAATGCAAGCAAAAAGATGCTGTGTATAAAGCCCCAAGCACAGACCCTTCCTCCCCTCTCTTATGGAGGAAGTATAAAACCTAAGAGCATACAAGGGTTAGATGTTACCAGTATCCTTTAAAAATAAAAAAATAAATAAAAAAAAATCATTAGCTTTAAATATCCTTGTTGATTCCAAGACCCCCTGCACAAGATGGGTCAAGCCCCCTACTTCAGAATGATCTATGCACCTGGGTAATCTGTATTACCCAGTTGGGAATAGGGAAGTGAGATGCTCTGAATCCCTGGGCAAAGCCGCCTTTTCTTATCATGGAGGATCTGCAGAGACAGGCTGCAGACAAAAAAAGTGACTTTTCACTGAGTATCTTTACCATCTTGTCTCTGTTTACTTGCTGGTGCTTTTACCAACTGGAAGCACTTCTGAGCAGAGCAACAGTTCCTGGCATATCCACAGAGAGACCCTTTTCCTGCACCACAGCACCCATGATCTGATTTGCAAACCAAAACCTGTGCCTTCCACCTCTCCTGCCACCCCACGTGCCTGAGAATCACAAGCATCCTCCAGCTTCCCGCCCCATCGAACACAGCCTGACACAGAGTTATGGGCTTAGAAATCATCTCCCAGGAGTACGGCTGACAAAGTACAAGCCCCATCAAACACAACATGCTCTCCTGCACCAATGCATGCCCTGTAGCCCTGCCAGGGTCAAAAAGATGGGCTCTTTTATCAAGGAGCTGAAAAGACCAAAGTCAGAGGGCAGCCAGGGTGGGGAGAAGAACCTTCCCAGGCAGAGGACCCAGAGCTTAGCAGTTCGTTCCAGAAGTTATATTTCATTATAGTCCATGAATAAACTGATGAATTACACCAGAAATCACAGACAGCACAGAAGGAACATTCATCTCCCGCAGTGTATTTGCATTGCAATGACAACTAATTCTATCAGAAAATACAAAAATGAGCTCTCTTATCGTGCAACTTATTTCACGCAGTACAACACATAAGCATCAGAGCACCCCAGTTTTACTAGGGGACCCGCAATTTTATGGGTGTCTCACAAGGCCTTTGCAAAAGATTTGTAAGAAAAAGTTTCAGAAGATAGAACCCACCACCACTCTGCAGCACACATTATAACTCCTTTAAAATGAATTCTATTCATACCATCTCTCACTTATCAAAAAAGAAAAAGGCAGTTATAATATTTTTTTTATCCAGTCTTAACAAGCAGCATAAATCCTTAAACTAAAACTAATTTTTAAAAAGCTGCCATAGCAAGCTATTTGAACTGATAAAAACACGACTGATAGCACAACTGCAGAGCTATAGATAGAAGAGCATCCACGATTTCTCGTAATTCTCTGACACTTGTCTGGTCTGTGATCTAAAAATCTTCTGACGTCAATTGAGGTTCCCATCGCAGTTCTCCATCCAAACACTGAATCAGGAGCACATCAGCAAAGAGCATGTTGTTACCCAGAATACAAAGCCTCATATTGTAAATACATTTTCCCCCTTTACTTACTGCATTCAGGAAAGCTGTTTATGTATAAGTTTAAATATGTGACTGGCCCCCCTGACTTTAAAGGGAATATTCAGTGTGTGAAGCTAGACACATGCTTTTGTCTTTGCAAGGATTTTTTTTTCCTTTTGTTTTTTCAATGAAAAACGCAATTATAACTTTTTTTTAAAACTCCTCAGTATACATAAGAGACAATGCTGGTGTCTGCTGGATATATTTCACAAGTGATTAAAACCTGAGCAATGACTTGTGCTTCTCAATTGTTTATGTTCTCAAACTTGTCTCACTGGCTTAAAATCATACATCTCCAGAAAGTTACTTCTTGTGCTTTAAGATCTGTAGACGTTTCTGGAAGAGGAATTAGTTGAGAATGCCACTACAGAAAAGGCCTGTGGCTCAAAACTGAATTTAACACAAACAGGGATTTTTTTTTTTATTTTTTTTTTAATTTTCAATAAGCAAGAGTGACCATGCAACATATGAGAGTTTGAACAGCAGTCCTTGTAAAAGGAGAGCTCTTCCATGCAACTCAGCAGTATTCCCATGCAAATTGTTGGTCTCCCTGTGCTCTTTGCATCTCAACTATATACCATGTGCAGATTTCTCCCCCCCTAACCCCCAGCTGATTGTCTAGTCATTTATTTTTTTTCTTATTGCTCTCTGTCCAGGCAACGTCAGCAATTGTTCCAAGTGCTGGTGTCTTTCCATAGAGTTAATCAGCGTAATTGGAATGTTTTATAGACCTAGACAGGGAGTTTTGCCATATGGGGTAGGAGCCATGGGCTGCAGGAAAGTGGCAGTGGACAGAGACATCAGAATGCTGCAGTCTGAAGGAGTGATTTTTCTTACTCCAGTCAAGCTGTTGCAGCTTTCCCATGATGGGAGTGACCACAGAGGGTTAATTCTCCAACAACCATGGAGAAGTGCCTCCCAGCTACCCTCCTCCCATGAAGCCACAGGGACCAGTAGTAAGGTGTTGTGCAGGACCTTTGAGAGCATTTTGGGATTCTTTGGGTTAAAACTTTAACTGATTACATCCTGCGACCACTGCAATGCAGTTACTTCTGGTGCAAAAGCTAAAATTGGTTTAAACAGCTCACAGCAATAGCGCACAACCATCCAGGACAGAGATGACAACAATTTACAAGCCTACTTTTTCTTTTTCATTCCCCTTCTCCCCAGTGAATAGGGGTAAATAATAGCTTATTGCCCATTTCTATCTCAGAGTGAAATCTCCTTTCTCAGAGGTTCTCAAATTCCACATTTCACCAGTCTCACTGTATTCAACTATTTTCATATCCTGGCCCAACATCTATGCCTGCTCCGTGCCTCTGTTGCATAAGCTCTCAGGTGAATTAAGAAAACAACCACATCCAAATTTCCTCCTCACCTCTGAAAATTAGCTTTACAAATTCACCCCTGTAGCACACCCAGTGCCCTCGCTGCATGGACTGTAATCACTAGCAGTTGAGCGTGACCACATGGATTGTGACCAGCTCATCTGTCACACTCAGAGCTCCTTCTATTCTGCACCGTGCCAGGCCAAAACCACGGCATCGGGGCTCTCTGCTCCCCACACACCTCCAACTCCTCTTTCATCCTGTCCACCTCCACTGCTGTAGGCCAGGAATTCAGACAACATAATGGAGAAAAACATGAAGACAATGAGTTTCATCCTTTTTAATTGAATTGCATACCAATATTGATTGTGCTATTCATTTTGATAGTAAATCTAATCATTAAAATAAAAAAGCCTGCTTGCAGTCTCTGCCAAACCTTCCCAGGCCAGCGTCTGGCAGTGTTTCCCTCAAGATAACATGTTGACATGCAGTCAGAAATAACAGTCTGGGTACAGAGCACAGGGCTGCCCCTTTTCCTTTTCACCAGAAAAAAAAAAATATAAAAAAAATCTCTTCTCTCTCCTCCCTTCCTCCCACTGCAAAGGACAAGATGGAGACAGGCAGCACCAACATCGGCAGAGGCTGAATACCAACTGGGCTCTGCTCAGGGGCCTCTGTACCCAAAAGGGACAATTTCAGAGACTAGGGAGATGGTTCAGGAAGAGCAGGGGGAGAGTTGCCATGGGTAACGCTAGTTCATCATGGACAACACGATGCCTTTCTGTGCCCAACCACCTGACGTTCTCTATGCAACTACAGCTCTCAGAGCCTTTTGAAGTCAATAAAACTAAGCTGATGAATTCTCTTGTGTCCTCAAGATCACACAGTGCTCTAGCCTGTCTTTGAAGGTAATGGAGAAAACAGTTCTAGTGGTCATCTCAGCCTGCCTCAAAAGACCTGGTGGATATTCCTCTCCCCTGGTATACCCACTTATAGGGGAGGAAAAAAAAAAAAAAAGAAAAAAGAATCACATTTAAAGGATAAATGTATGCGTAGGCTCACCTGAACACTACTCCCAACACCTCCCTGCCAAGTTTTCTGGCTTGTGTTGTGTTTCAAAAAATAAACAAACCAACCACTTCAAAAACCTGTGCTGAGCAGCATTAAACTGGGGTAAATAACCAGATATCTTCTACTTCCCCAGCCTGCACAGAGTTCAAGGGGAATAAACCCAATTCTGTTCTCTTCAGCCACTGGTGTTGCACCAGTTTATCTTCACAGGGGCCAGGGCCTTCCACACTCTGCAGAGATGTATTTTCTCTGCAAACACTTGTTTTGCAACAGTTTGTGCTTCTGCTGCAAGACATTACTTTTTACCCTCAGAATTAATGATTAACAATTAAATTATTTGACAGTGGAATAGAGGCCGAGTGCTAATTAAATTCCTCTGTCTCTCCTCCTCAAAGAAAAAAAATTATATTTCTCAGTATCGGCGTTCAAGCAGAACAGGGCAGTTTGTGATGTTGGACTTAATTAGATGGACAACCACAGGCAGAGCCAAAATAAAATAAATTTAAAAAAAAATACAAAAGAAAGAAAAGCATGAAAATATTGCACAAATACAAACCAGGGGAGGAAGAGGAAACGGCCAGCTGGGGAGCTAGAAACTGAGCAAACTGACATATCCAGGCTGCCGAAGAACCCCTTTCTAAACCAAATAATTTTTTGCACGAATATTTCATCTGTTTAGCTGAAACAAAATAATGCAGACAGGGCAAATAGTGCTTGTATAGGTGGGGAGAAACCAGTAATAGCTCTCTTGCAAAGCTCGACTGCTCCATTTTAAATAACACACTCCCTAGGTATCCTGAGCAGCTCAGCTGTTCATCTCCACCAGCTTTTACCTTCACATGCCTGTTGGTGTGCTGGACCTCCTTCAGGCTTGGTAGAGTCTGCTTACACGCCAGAATTAATATCACAAAAGATTATACTAGTTCATCGACCCTTTGAAGAAATCCTTCACATTGTTGTTGCTGTGATGATTCCCTTGATTCCACTTTCTGAGCCAGATCCACTGGGATTACACCAGTGTAAATAAGATAAACCGCTGTCTGGCTGGTATTAAAATGCACCAAGTGCCCTCAGCTCAGACAATATTCCTGCAATAATGCAAACTACATCCTCAGCGGTTTTGGTACATGTTTTCCCTCATTTTGTTTATTTGGAGAATAAATTTTCTCTCCGTAGAACACAACAACCCATCCTCAATTTTCAGTTCTATCACCCATCAGTAATTTTCAAACAGCACATAGCACTGGCCAAAGGAGGCATGGAAGAGAGCAGAAGCTCATAGCTTTTTTGGAAGTTGTCTGAGCTAAACTGCCATAGCAAAACTCAATTGTCACAGTCAGAGTGAACATTTCAGGGCTGTGTTAGCTAAAATCCATCCCTCCAAAGCATGGTGAGGTGGGTCAGCATCTCAGTGCTGTTTTCTACTATTGCTTCTGAGCTAGACAGCAGACATCTGCCTGCTGCTGGAAAGGCTTTACTATTCCCTCTTCCCCTGCATTCTTGCCTTTTCTTGTCAAGTCTAGAGAGGAAGTTGTTACCAGCTAGTTTTAGAAAGACATTTGGTAACCAAATAGAAACTGGAAAAAAATCGGAATTCATCATTCCTAGGTCATCAAGGCAACAACAAACTGCAGCCTAACAGAGCTACTAAAGCATACAAGAGGCACAAAACCATGTTTAACAGTTTCAGTACATGCCCAAAGCTGTTGACAGAAACTCACAGAGATGAGCATGAAGCTACAAATAGCAGCAGGTGGGGCTGTAAGAGGGTAGTCTTCTCTCAGATACTTGCAGGAATCATTTGTCTTAGATACATACTTCCATGAAGGAACAGATCCCATGAAATTAATTTATTTGCAACTTTGAAGCAGTAAGAACCAAAAAAACAGCACACAAGAAATATCTGCAGGCTCATTCACTGGAATGAAGATACCCATCACGGGCTTCTGTGCTGAATTCACAGGAAAGCTAAACACCGATTTCTGTGATTTTTCACCTCACTTTTTAAAATGAATGCCAGAAGAACTACAGTTTCTAATAATCTAATTAAAGATTATTAGATTTGTATTGCCTGTTCCTCCTGCGAGCCCCCCCTACTTTTTTACTTCTATGTACTTCCTCCAGTCTGCAGTTAATGAGAAGAAATCAGTGTATTGCACTATCTGGTATTTTACTGCTGAGGTGGCAGCAGTCTTTGGTTACCAAGTCATTTGCCGCTTAATTGAAATCTTTTCTCGAGACTCATTGCCATGCAGACACTCTATTGGAATGCAGTAGCCGAGCCCAGTATTGATTGTCCACCCACTCCCAGCTTTCTTCCTCTGTTTGCAAATCAATTGCACCCTGTTGTTTTCCTTCTAATAAACAAATAAATAAATAATAACCATCACCCATCCCACAAACCCATTCACTCTCCAAACAAACTGGTTTGGCTTTACATAGTTTTGTAGAGTACAGACAGGGACAAGACAAGAAGTGGCACCTAAATGTAGTAAAAGCTAAACCACATCTTGACAGATCACCTCAAAGCACGAGTGTGCATCACCCACTCCTGCGCTGGACCTTATCTGAACTGGATTGTGAATATATAAAGGGTGAATGAAATTCTAGTTTTAGATTCTCACTGGAAACAATCTGGAACCTCTCTCCCCTCTTTATTGAAGAAATTAAACCATTTTTAACAGTTAAAAACATAGTAACCAGAGAGTCCTAATGCAGTTGCAGCTTGCAAAAGCAGCCAAACTGCAGTTGTGAGCTCACAGGTCTGAGAACCAAGGCTTGGCAAGTCATCACTGCTAATGCTAGAGAAGAGAGACAGTGCAAATACAGGTTACTATAGACCCCAGATTTTGAAATTATGGCACCCAAGTCCTTTTGAATCCTACCTATTTTTAAACTTGGGAAATTGGTGGTTCAAAATGCTCTTGTCAAGATAGGATTTGTGTCTTTAAACCCCTTCCAACCCAAACCATTCTATGATTCTATGGGTCCATGGTGTCATTCGTGAAGACATACATCACTAAATATCTTGTGCCTGTTGTAAACATACTTAGGTCTCTCAGTTGCTCAGCCACAGTGGCTTCTCAGTTTCCCACACAGCCTTTGTACTTTAAAAAATTCAGGAGGTTTGCAAAGGGTGAAGCAATGAGCCTAACTTCCTCCTGAGCAGCTTGCTTTGGCTTATTAGACGTTTGCATTGCAGTACCGCCTGTAGGCTTCCACCAGCATCAGGCATCTGAACCCACAGGCAGAAACCACTCTTGCCCTAAGCACATTGCATGTCACCTTTGGGTTTGAGTTTGCTTATTTTGGGGTTTGTTGTTGTTTGGTTTTTGGTTTTATTTTTATTTTGATAATCTAGACAATTTTACATGACACTTTCCACCTGGGAACAGATCTGTGTTTGAGCAGAAGACATATAACCATAGGAAAGGGACTGAATAGTGTCTATTCCTGCCTTGGAAATCAAACCTTCCTGTAAAGTTGAGAATGAACACCTAGTACCAAAAATCACTTCTTCCTGCGTAGATGGCAACAGAGACTTCCTGAGCCCAAATCATCACCCTGCAGATGTCGCAGACTCCCATGGAGTCAGAAGGCACATTGCCAGCCTTCAATATTTACCTTCCACAGATAAATTGGCAATTTCACTCTTTCTGCCCCAGAGGCCATGCAGGTCCCCAAACGATTTCATTTCCTTTCACCGTCAGCCCAACACAAGTATCATTACAGAATCACACTCCAGACACCTCCCCAACCAGAGACCGTGTCGCTATATTGAATTCAGACCTCTGCATTGCAGGTACCAACAGCAAGTGCTGGACTGACCAGCAAGCGGAAAGCAAAAATACATCTATCCCCTGCAGCCCCAGAGGCTCTGCAGGAGCTATACATACAATCACATGACACTCACTGAAGCCCCAAATTCCAGATTGCTCTGATTCTACCTGCCTTTCAGAAAATTAGACTGTCAGAGTACCAAATATGCTCCTTGCTATTTGCCATGTAATTAAGCAGTAATTGCTGCCCAAGGCTAATCTCAGAGTGTATTTTTCCTGTGGAGCTCAGTGCCAGGGTTCACGTTTGTAATTTAGTGGCATGCCAAGGAGCTATACCTAAACCCACAAAAGGATTTTCTCCACTCATCATCTCTCGCCTACTTTGGTGGCAGCTGGGATTCTGTATTCAGAGATGTTTGGGATGGGCAAACAAATTAGCAGAGACCAGCCTCATTAGGAATTCACATGGGTACCCATCCTGTCTCACAGCGGGAATGAGATGCTGACTGCTTAGTTTCTGAACCCCAAGTACTCCCCAGTATGGGACACACTCTAAAATCTCCTTTCTTTCTACTCATACAGCCTGGCAGCCTCCAAAGAAGCTGAAGCAGCAGCACGATCTGCCCCCAAACCCATGTCTCCTTCCGATTTCTTGGATAAGCTGATGGGGCGAACTTCAGGATACGATGCCAGGATCAGGCCAAATTTTAAAGGTATGCAAAACCCCTAAATTTTGTGGCTTTGTTTCATTTTGGGACTGAAAAACACATTCAGCCCTTACGAATGCCTCCCTAACTGTACATGGAATACAAGCAAACCTTATATTCATATGAAATATGTATGGTAATGAGAGATTTGGCATATGGATGCCTTGTAGATGTCTGGAAAGGCATCTGATTTTTTACTCAGGATAGAAACAGCCTTCTAACAACTTTACATGCAAGAAACACTTCAATATAGGGATTGGGGATCCTGAATCTCTTGCAGATTAGGAGAAAAACTTTTCCCCTAAATCACTGCCCACAGCACCTTCTAATATCCGTTAGTGCTCCCCCTCCTCAGAGTCACTGAAGCCAAGAGGAGTCTCTTCCACCAGCTCCAGAGGAATTCAGGGAGATGCCAGAGGCAGCTCTGACCCATCACTGTTCCCCATCATGGGGGCAGGGAGGTGTCTCAAGCCAATGCCCAGCACAGCTCCATCGCACACCCGATTTCCCCAGTTCGCCCAATACTCACCAGCATCCAACCATCATTAAGCAGGTCTTGGAAGAGGCAAAAAACACTCTTTCTTTGCTCCTCAAAACACCTCTTCTAACAAGGGAAGGTTTTGTGGAGGTTTTTTGGTTTGTATTCTCTTTAACTGAGCTCACTTTCCCAGAGCCTTGACTCACATTCACAGCTAAAGTGGGACCTGCCCCCCCTCAGCCACTACCCAGGCCTCCTCAATGCTCACTTCATTCACTTCTTTTGTTTTCTACCACCAATTACTCCTCACACCAAAGAGTCACTGGCAATGCTAACACATGTTCCCAGGGCCAATTAATCATGGTGACAGCACTTGCCATCTAGCTTCAAGCAGTAAGCTCTATTTTGGGCTTTTAAACCCAAAGATACATGGGAAGCTTATGTCCTAGTAATCAACTAGGCAACAGAAAACCCTGTCTTTATCCAAATCACAAAGAGTTAAAAAACCCAACCCTATAAACCTGCCTACCAGTAACTTATGCACACACACAAAAGAAATTAAACTTTAATATTTAATGAAATGTATACATTATTATCCTGCTGAAGGCAGCTGCATTGCATTTTTATTTGAGATAATTTAATTTCAGTTTTATTTCAATGAACTACACCTTCCCCACAGGGCAGTTTTGCTGGCTTAGCCTCCCACACATAAATCAGACTCCAATTTATATGGGAGGCATAGGAGGTGTTTTACAGAGCTTGGGGTTGTAGCTCTCAAAGCATGTCATTTAAATTAGCTGCAGTAACTCATAAGGGCATTTTAATGGCTTAGATCTAAATGAAAATAATACCAAAGATCTGTATCAGATTGATTTTTGGGGAGGGGAAGATTAACAAAAAGAAGATTGCAGCTTTTCCATAAATGCTGTAAAGTCTGGACTCAGCTGGGGATTCACGTTCCGAGAACAAAGTAGAGCCCAAATGCCTCTTAAGCTGGATGAAGTCAGTAACCCAGACAGTGACAGAGGTGATCCTGGCAGTCATAGGACAAGTGACCTATCCCCCTTAACCCTTCTGCTGGAAAACTATGTTACCTTCACAGCTGCATCCAACGGCACAAGTGGCATTTTTCAGTGGCAGGCAGGGAACTTCCTGGAGTCTCACACAAGCTAAAAAAACAGTCCTGCAAACTTTTCACAGCTCCTCTCGAACAGAGTGAGAAGAGCAGTGTCTCAGCAGGAGCTGGGCTGCCCCAAGGAGACAGCCTTCTTCACACATACTGGGGAAAGCTCATCCCATACTCAGCTTCACTAGAGCACATCAGCACAGCATCAGGAAGAGCAGGACCAAAAATCTTCCATGAACGTCAGAGGCATGAGCACATGCAGTCATCCAGGAGGACAGCTCAGTGGTTTTTTTTTTTATGCTGTGCCCTCTGCGAAGGGAAATCACAGGCACATGGAACTTCTATGTGGTTTGTGAGATGGATCCAAAGAAGAAATTTAGATGATCTTTAGAGGTCCCTCCCAACTCTGACAATTCCAAAAACTAGTACTCCTGAGCTCCACAGGAGCACTAAGGGATAGAACAAGTCATTTGATCATAAAACATCATCAAATGCATGCTTTCAGCTGGTGGATAAACTTCACAAGCCTGTTAGATAAGAGGAGTTAGTGAATTAGGGGGCAAATGAGAGAAAGACACCATTTTGTACCTGATATTTTAGCCGGTGCCTTTGTTTAACAGCCTGGAAGAGCTGCACAGACTGAGCAGTTAAGTGAGCTGCTGCTGTGCTGGCAGAGGGCTGGCTGGGAGCTGGTTAGACAGCAGCCTGCTTGAATTGTCTAGGACTCGTACCAAGAAGATCCCAGCCGCAGAGAGCATTGCTGTTACACGGCTGCTATCCTACCCCAGCAGAGAACAGGCACAAAGTTTCAGAAGAGACTGAAGCAAGGGAAGAAAAAAAGGGAAGAGGAGCAAACCAAGCTCCAAACGTTACTTAGTAATCAGGAAACTCCATTAATTTTCACACAGGAGGAAGTTTGTGCTGATTAGAGGCACAAGGCTCTCGTTAAAGCCATTCCTCCCCCCACCCCAATTATTTCATCTTGCAGCAGCTGCCAGACTGCAGATGTGGCCTTAGCGGGCAAGCATCACTCTGAGTGAGGCCGAGCCAACAGGCAGTGTTTGAAATGCAGACACCATCCTCATCTCCATAAAGGATGGAGGAATAACCTAAAAATCCACCCTTCCACAGATCTTACCTTCCCAGAAGCATCTGTCACAGTGGCGATATGAGACTAATTCCCCCAGTGTTAAAGGGGCACCTTAGTTCTTGGGGAGGTTCCTTTGTGTTCTGAAAATGCTTTCATTACATGTGGGCACACCAGGGGCTTGCCAGGAACCTGATGAGCCTCCAGATCCAAAATATTCTCCAGCTTATGCTTTGTGCTGAACTGCAGTTCTTGGCATCACCCTCACTGCAAACCCAACATTTCCACCTCAGATCTGCCAGGCAATATTGTCATCTGTTCCCAGTCATACTGGTACATTTGGGAACCAGTACCACACAAACAGACTGACACCCATGGCCTCTAACCACAATCTTTTAATCCCCTAATTCTCCTTTCTCTCCTTTCATAGCCCCTTTGCTTTCTTAATATGGCTAAGGTTAAGCCAAGCTTCAGTCTGAAAGCAAATAAAGTCCAAAGTCTGGGAGTACCCTCTCCCAAGACAGGACAGTCAGAGATATTCTGCTGGCAGAGCCCTAAAGTCTTCTGTCCAGCTGTGACCCTTAGCAGGCAACACCATTATCATCTGGGGTACTTGCTTCTTTACCCAGCCTGATTCCTACAGCACACCCTGCTGCACTGGCTCCCTAGGGAGAATTACAATCCCAATTCCAAAATATTCAGATGCTTTAAATGAGTATTTCAGAAGTATAGAGCTCTAAACAAGAGGGTCTGTCAATAATCTCTCAGCTCTTTCCTGGGATACATTGCTATCATGTTCAATACGAGCTTGGCACTCATATAGCAACGCTGAGATATCTAGAAAGCTGTCCTGCCTGCAATCTATTCCTTGTCATCTAAAAAGTTCACAGAAGAGCTATATAAACACTCTCCCAAACCCAGGAACATGGGTGAAGCAAGAGTGTTGTCGGACGTCAAGTTGGAACCAGAACTAAGACCAGACCTTATTCCCACACTCACCCTTCAACCACTCTGACCCCACAATACGTTTTAATACTACAGAGTGGAAACAATTTGTCTTATAAGCACACAGTGAACTGCTGTTCCAATCTGTATTTGTCATGCAGGGCCACCAGTGAATGTCAGCTGCAACATTTTCATCAACAGCTTTGGTTCGATTGCAGAAACAACTATGGTAAGTAAAAATCACAGCACAGCTGTTCTACTACTGGCTCAGCCTCATTGCACTCCCAGAAAATGCAGCATCACCCTCCTCTCTACTGTGGCCAGGGGAAAATACCGTCTCTGCATTCCCAAGGTTTGCCTCAAGCTTGAGTAAATTCATGGTCAACATACAAGATTCAAACAGCCCATAGTTGAAGATCACACAGTCGCTATCCATATCTCTATGAAAACCCTGTACAAGCAAAGTATAAAGGTCAGAAAAGGAAAGAAATAGTTTTTTTCTGAAGGTTTGCCTAAGGCTCCAAAGTATGAGACAGCTGCAAGTACTTCGTGCTTAAGTGCATATAAATCCAGGAGTTCGCATCAACACTTCAAGTGAGGGGAAATCAACTGAACTCAAATTCAGTCTGCATCTGACTTCAGAGCCCCAAAGATTAACAGAATCACTAGATTATTATTTTCTTGAATATACAGTTCTGTTGGACAATAATTTTTAATAAAGAAATAAGTCAAAACCAGTATTTGCAAGTTAAGGCTCCCTTCAGACAAAGTTAGTGAACATAGCTAAAGGCTGAATCTAATTGGCAAGACACTAGGAGCAGAGAATTGCTAGAAGAGGAGATAATTGCTCCATCTGAAAACTATTAAAGATTGGTTGTGACATAATCAGTGAACAGCAAAGGAAAACTCTAGAGGTACAGTGCCTTACCTCTGTGATAATTAAAGCTAATCCAGAGATATGGTGTTTAATTTCTCCTTGGTAATTGTTTCTCTAGAACAATGTTGAATGAAGAAGCAAGACTCCAGCTTCAGGTATTTTGTGTGTTCAGGCAGGATCATATAGGTTTTACATACGGATCACACCCAGTGACTTTAACAAGTTACTTTTAACGCACACCACTGCCAGAAGAGATCAACAGCCATATACCTGAGGTCATAAATCTCTCCTGACACTACTATTTATACCGTTCTTCTGGAAATGTTTGGAGTTGGGGGCAGTTCAGGTCCAGTAATAAATAAAAAACCCGTTACTCTGTCCAAGTACAAAGAAACACATTTCATAGTTGGATTGCCGAATTAGTCAGGGTTTGTAGAAGAAGCACGTATTCATGGATTCATCTGCATATAAAGCAAAAAAGAAAGAACTAGACCCAAAATATGCATCTGTTCCTAATGTACTATTTTATTGGATGCTTCCTTCAGTGTTCACAGCAATGAATACTGTATTCCTACACACTCCAGCAGAGACAATCCACAGAGGGCAAGCCCACAAGGGATCCCTGTGCAGCGCACAGAGCACATTACAGTGACATGGTTCTCAATCTGCCTGTCCTACATCACAAGATGTATCGGAGCAGTCATGCCAAGATGCCACAGGATCCCTGTAAGCAGGATGTTCTGTAAAATTAGCATAGACTGCCACAAGAGAGAGAGAGATGCAGTTCACCTCCAAGACACGCTGCAGGGACTTGCTCTCCTCTCCAGATGCCGCTCATTTCACAGTCTATCTTCCATAGAAAAAATTCCCATGGGAACCCAAGAACACCCTCCGGGCACATTGCTTTGTCTAGAAATACCCAAGCCAGCTCTGACAAGCTAGTCCAGATGTCAGGCTGACGCAGCATTGCACACAACCTAATATAACGTACTTCTTCGAGGACAGCAATTCTGGTTGTAAACACTGATGAGAACACAAGCGACACAGGTACTGAAATATCTAAAAATGAGAGCCCAGCAAGCTAGAGCAGTCTTGGCTATTTGCTAACCTGGGATTTACTCTGCAGAGAAGCTGGTCTCTCCCCACTGTTTGAGGACGCAGCAGGTCAAATAGACAGTGTCAACTCCCCACCACAGTTTCTAGGAAGAGCAAACCAAACTTAACCTTTCCAGCCAGCTGCAACACAGCCACAATGGGTCTCCCAGCATCTCCCAAGGACAGGAGAAGCTGGAGGCTGCAACTGTCCAAATGTCAAATACTTGTTCAGAGATATCCATACACGAGCTTCCAATGAGATAAGAAACCACCCTGCAAAACAGACTGAACAATTCACCCCAGCTTTACAGGCCACTGCAGCAAATACCACTGATGAAGCATATGGGTCACGTTTAATACTGCATCCACTCAGGCCGAGGTCAGCAAAAGACTTAAGTATCAAAGCACGAAGCCCGTAGCAAGGGATAGGTTTTCAGCTCAATTTTCTGCAGTCAGTCATTCTTAAAACCAACCATCAGTCCCACAGAGATGATAAGCACACAGCAAGTCACACAACACAAAATGAAATGTTTCCACAACACCTCACAATCTGCTGCAGTTTCAATGTCAGACCTACAGCAATTTGGCCATCTCTGTAGGAGAAGTTTGTATTTGCACTGATTAAAGGAGGGAATAAAAAACAAACATACAAAAAAAAAAAAAAGCCATGAAACAAGACCATGCAACTCAAATACAAATATTTTAAAAAACAATCTGAAGAACAAGACTTCACTGCTATATTCCTAAGCTTGAAATCCAGGATGGCGGCTACAGCCTGTGCTCCCTGACCCCAGAAGCACTATCTTTAGCCACAAAGAAGATGTTTTTCCTTTCTTTTGCAGTGGGGGACCCAGAAAAACTTTCTGCTCTGTATTCCAGAACAAAAAAGCCACACTTATTTAACATCAGGATACTGCTCCCACCCTTTACTACATACTTACCTTCCTCAAGCAGCCAGCCTCCTCCTCAGCAGCACCTCCTCCCTTTAGCCCAGCTGTTGCTTTCACACCCAATTTGGCAACAGCTGTGGCAAGGTGAAGAGGTCTCTTATTAACCCTTCCAGAGGTCACTCACAGTGTGGGGTGGTTTTTTTTGGTTTGGTTTGGTTTTTTTTTTTTTTTTTTTTGCAATCAGCTAGTTGTAGTGATCCTTTGCAGGGCAAGTACCCTTAAAATTGTTTGCTCAATCCCTTTTCAGAGAACAAACTCAATGTTAATAAAACCCCTTGTTCTCTGCTGTTCTGGTGGGATAACAGAATCCCCTCTTGAGGGAGTTCAGTCTCTACCATGGGTTTTTCTCCATCAGCAAGCATAAATCTATCAAAGCGAAGTCTCTCACCAAAACTGTTCAGTGCAGAGGCTCATCTGCCAGAACCCTCAAGTCAGGGGCTGAAACCTATTGAGTTTCCTGACAGCCTCCATCTCTTCCTTTCAGCACTACCTCCAGCCTGCGACCACGTTCACTGGCTCACTCATCACCAGATGCCAAAACTCTGGTACCTTGGGAAAGAACAGTCTGAAACGATCTTCCATTCCTTTGGCTCCTTGCAAGGCCACTTAGCAGAATTTCATTTCAGCATTATCAAATTGAACTACTTTGGTCACTTCAGTTATTTTCTTCCTGCTCTGTGTCATTACCCCCTTGGGAGTAAAATGCTTTTGTGCCAGACTACAAAGTTCCTGAATGTCTTCACAACACAGAGTTGCTGCTCTCCATTTCCACACCAGAAGAACAGGCTGCACAAGATAATCAATGTCTGGATGTGATTGGCACACAAATGAGCATCTCAAGTGATAAGAAGGATACAGAAAATGAGATTTTTTTTTTTTTGGTTGAGTTTGCAGCCCCAGAAAAGTAATTTTTTCTTCTTGAAAGTTCACATCAGAAATTGGTCCATTCTGTCTATCATTTAGGAATAACTGTGGACTTCTTGGTGATGCTAATTAAGATCTCAGACAACAGCATCCAGGAGAAACATTGTATATCTCCAGGTGGCCAACAAATGAATATTGTTTGGCTCATCACCTCTCAGCTTGACTCCGATGCCTAGGCACAAAGCTTTCAACACAGGGGTTGTACAGAATACTGTAACCTCTATCTTAGGCTATGTCACAGTCACAGACATACCTCATTTGCTCTCTGTGCCTTCTGCTGGCTTCTCAGGAAGTGTCACAGTGCTTGAATTTACGTTTATGTTCAAATAAGTCTCAACATAAGAAACCTAAAAGGCTGCTAAGCACCTTCAATACTGCAGTGCAATGCAGCTGTCTGTAATAAGGGAAAAGGCATCTAGGAAAAAACAACCATTCTCAGTGGCCAGGCCAGGACTGTCGAATAAACCACTGGGAAAGAAGATCTTAATAAACACACACAGAGATAAATGATAAACCAATGCCATAAAATGGCAAAGCCAAATAATTGCATTCAGTGTATGTATTATATTTTTTTGGCCTTGCCTTTCTTATATCAAAACATAAATGCTCAGGTATCTATATTCCAAAGCAAAAAATATCCACTGCAAACACTTGAAAAGCACACCCCAGAGTAACCCCCCACACTGCTGACCATCCCCTGAATGGAGGTAGTACAGTCTCTCATACATTCACAATCCACAACATGCTCCTGAACTGTTCCCACACAGAACACGAGTACAGTACATTTGGTCTCTGGAGATGACTTAGAAGGCACCTTTTACAGCCACCTACTGTGGGAAGTTAATTTGGCCCACAAGCATATGATTAAGATCCCTCATCACGATGACAAAGACTACAGCAGTCATTCTGTCTATGGCCCCTCATGCCCGTTGTGGTGGCAACGTAAACCATACTACACATCAACTCCCACCCACCCTTTTCTTTCCTTTTGGCAAGTTTTGAAGCTGAAGCAGTGAATTTACTCCAGCAGCAAAGCTTATCCACAGCAACACAAGCTGTTGCAGGGAGATTGGCTCCATTTCCCACCTCCCTTCCACACTCCATCAGGCTGAGAACAATTCTGGGCAGCTACCACCAAAGTTTCTTCCAAACATGAGTTTAATTCGTGTTGTACATGACATAAGCCCCATACCTGGAGCTGATCTGCTAGCATACAGCTTATTTGTAGCTGAATAAGCAAAACAACCTTTTGCTTTCTGCCTATTAGGTCAGTGACATTGATTTCCCCTGACTGCAATGGCTGCAGATCTTTATGCGCAGAAAAGGGAGAACTGAAAGCATACAAGTTGTTCAGGGAGTGGGAAGTGGAGATTCAGGGTTGCTTTCTTTTTTCAAGTTTGTGTGGTCAGCTAGTCCTGCTGTGCTAAGGCTCTTGATCTAAGCTGTCCACAGCTATTCACTTTTTCTCAAGACACATTATACAGGGTTGACAGAAATGAATAATTAAGTCAGAGGGACCTATTAGGGTTTGTGAAGGTGACATTTAGAGTATCATCAGAAGGAGAGAGTGCTGCAACTCTTTACCATGTTCAGAAATGTGCTCCTTTTAGCATCGGGTCATTGGTCCATTTGCTGTTGTCACTATCATTAATGTCATTAACAACTTCTGTGCTCCAAGGATGCAGATGGCACTAAGTGGTTTGAAACAGATTTTAGACCATAGGCTTCGCAATGAACTGTCCCGCCCAAAACCACAAAGCACCCAGACAATTCTCTCCGAAGCCTCCTGTGTGACTGGACTCCTGGACAAGAGGCTGTAGGGTTACAGTCAAGTGAACACCTGAAGCAGCAACATCAGAAAGACTCTACTCCACATGCACCTTTTAACTATAGAGCTTTGGGTTCTCCAGACAGAAAGAACAGACCTGATGGCAGTTGGGGAGATCCCCTCAGATGTGCCAAATAGTCTCACTGAAAGAAAGGTCCTAGTGCCTGCAGCAGGTATTAGATATCAGCAAGCACATCAGACACCCTCCATGAACTGTCTCTTAATAAAAGTCTCCAAAGTACATTAGTATTAGAAAGGCACCGAAGAAACTCTTAATCATGATAGCAACTATTAGTTTGGGCCAGGGCAGTGAAATTGGTTTATTATGTGCTGCTCTTCAGATGCAGTCTGCCTCTATACTTAGAAAATGTCAATTAATTTATAGACATGGAGCTTTTATTCCTCTCCTGATAGCTGGCATGTCCTCTCTCCATTTCAATTTGTTGGCTCACTTTCTTATGTGAAATTCAGCAGAAAAGGGGCACACAGGTCACCCTGGGAAGCTATCGGTCAGACAGAGAGAACAGAAACTGCCTTTAATTGTCCAGGAGAGTGTCTGAGCTCGACCTCAGCAGCCAGCCTTGGCCTGGGGAGCTCAGGGGAGCTGTAAGACACATGGTGATGAGGCAGATATAATTTTGCGTAGTGCTGAGGGACTAACTTCAATTAAAGAAGATGGCAACCCTATAAAATCTGTAGCATTTGTGGCATTTTGACACGAGCAAGGGGAACCCAGAACACTCACCATAGGATTAGGAGAGCAGACTTCATGCACATCCCTCCCCTGTTCACGTACTCCTACCACGGGCAGCTGTTCCCATCAGTTTATCTGAATTATCCTTATATTAGTGGATACACAAGGAATATCCCTTCTATGGGCTGCCTGTCTCACTGTGCCTTTTCTTCTTACAAGTCTGGGGGAACCATAGATAGTCACAGTATGGGATGATTCAACACTGAAAAGAAGTTATCTTCGATGTCCTTTCCCCCTTAATCCTCTGCCAACAGTCATCCCACTGACACCAGCCCTTACGACCTCCACAACTGAACATCACTTCTCCAGCCCTGGGGCTCAGAGTAGAGGTCTCGACACTTCACACGCAGCTGACAATTGGAGGGATGCAAGGACAGGCAGCTGCTTATGCTGTGAGATAGCTGTAAGCTACTGAGCTAAAAATAATGACAGTTCCTTGAGAAATAATGCAAAAACAAAAAAAATAAAGCTTGCCATAGCCTGGGGACATAGGCCTAGACGTGGTTTGGTTTTGAGAATGATTTTAGAACATGCTCCTAAGTTCTCAGTGGTTTCAGCCCACCTTGAACATTAATTGTATTTCTCTGCTTCCTGCTTACACCGTGCAGGATTATAGGGTGAACATCTTCCTGCGACAGCAATGGAATGACCCACGGCTGGCATACAATGAATACCCTGATGACTCTCTGGACCTGGACCCCTCTATGCTGGACTCCATCTGGAAGCCTGACTTGTTCTTCGCTAATGAGAAAGGGGCCCATTTCCATGAGATTACCACAGACAACAAACTTCTGAGGATCTCCAGAAACGGCAATGTCCTCTACAGCATCAGGTGAGGGGACTCAATGGGAAGAGCTGGGTCAAGGTAGTGGAGGTCAGAGCTAAGCTCCCACTATTCAAACCTAAAATGAGAAAGTGAAAACTTTGAGCATGCTCTTGGATAAAAGAAATTGAGGCTTTTTGAATGAGGGACATCATACAATTAACAATGTCATAGCAGTGTGGTGGGAAGGAACTCTGGAGGTCTCCCATGCAAACATCTTGACGATTGACAACAATAGCTCAAGTCAGCTGTGGTTTTGTCTGACCAAATTGAAATACCACGTGGATGGAGATCCCACGACCTCTGCGAGCAGCCTGTGCCAGTGTGTTGTCCTCCTTCTGGGGCAGAATCTTTCACACAAATATCACTGAAAAGTGAAATACATCCTTATATCCTTTGTCAATATTTTTTAAATATTATATATATATATATATATTAGTTAAATACAGTCATACAAGCTAAAAGAAAGAAAACGGTCACTAACCAGATCCCTCATACAGAGTTTTATACGCAGCATTAACCTTAAAAGCAATGAGGTATACAGTTCCCTGTATACACAACTAAGCATGTCATTGTGGGGGCAGAGTAATGTGCCATAAGGGAAGAGGTTTTTCTCCAGCCACCCAAGAGGGAGAGGTTGGCAGAAGTGTGGACTCCTTCTGAGAAAGTGCCACCAGCTCCCTCAGCTTCAGTCCTAATTTCGCGTTAGTAGCTTCCCTTTAAAAGAAAGCGATAATTTTTCTTCATGGTTACAGAAGATGCCCATCCAAAAGGAGTAGGCAACCCGGCAGCACCATTTCAGACACCAGTGAAGAGCTTGATATACAGACAAATTTTCCCAAACCTCATGCCTTACTCTAGAAGTCAGGATCTTGAAGGATGGTGCTTTTGAAAGGCATAGAGACCACACACCATGATCTAGGCTGCTTTTGGGACAACAGAGACCACTGCACAGCTGAGGGTACTTCTATACCCTCAGTCAGCTCTGTCTTTAAGACCTGTTTAAAACAAAGCAGTGCCTAGGAAATTTCTTTTCAGAAACAATTTTATGTGGAGAAGGGAGAGAAAAAAACTTAAGCGAAAAAGGAAGGGTGGGAAATGCCTCCTCACATCAAAAGTTGAAACCATGATGGAGCAGAAGGATGTTGGTATTTCAACTTGCTGCTGCTTCTACAACAGGTAGAAAAGTAATAACCATGAAGGTGTTAGCCAGAGGATATTGAGACAGAAGGTTGGTCTGGGAAGGAATCTAGCAAATCTCTACCTTTCCCAGTCCGAGGACTTCTGCTCCTCACTGGGAGATTCTTTAACACCCCTGATATAAAATTACTTGAGATATACTAGCACAAGCCTAAAATCAGCTGTACTGCATGAAAGCTAGTAGAAGCCCATGAATATTATATTTTAAAAGCTGCAGCATTTCCAAACATTAAAATTAGGGAAACTGCTAAGTAGAGCTCCGTGGCTTTGTCTCAGCATAACTCTTCCCATTTATCCCGATATAGCTAGATCTGGGAATCCATCAGTGAAGCTGAACTGATTGCACTGAATTTCCCACAGGAAATCAGTCGAGTCCCCACTTTTAGTTCCATTCCAACTCCATCCACTCTTTATTTTAAACCTGTGAAATTAAGATCAAACTTCATGAGCTTAAAGAGGGAAAGTTTAATTCTATCTTGAAGACTTTTTCACCCCATGTATAATGTAAATTTGCCCAAGGTGTATTTGCAGGAGCACAGAGGAAGAATACTGGGTCACCCCAGCCCTGGGGTAGCTCTGCAAAACAGAGCAATGACTCAGCAGGGGACACGGAGCAATGTGGCTGAGCTGATCACTGTTTCCAAAGCAAAAACTTCTACTGTTTAAAACTTTCCTATCTCCCTCATTTCCAAATGAAAAATTGGGTTTCTTTCTCATAGAACAGTTTGGGTTGGAAGAGACCTGTAAAGGCCATCTGGTTCAACCCCTCTGCAATGAGCAGGGACATCTTCAACTGGATCAGGTTTCTCAGAGCCTCATCAAACCTGACCCTGAATACTTCCAGGAATTGGGCATTTACCACCTCTCTGGGTGCCCTGTGCCAGTGCTTCACCACCCTCAGTGTGAAAAATTTCTTCCTTATATCTAGTCTGAACTGTCCTTCTTTTACCTTAAAACAATTACCCCTTGTCCTATTACAACAGGCCCTGCTAAAAAAGTTTGTCTCCATCTTTCTTATAAGCCTCCCTTTAAGTGCCAAAAGGCCACAATAAGGTCTTCCCAGAGCCTTCTCTTCTCCAGACTGAACAACTCAAGCTCTCAGACTGTCCTCGCAGAAAAGGTGCTCCAGCCCTCTGATCATTTTCGTGACCACCTCTGGATCTGCTCTAACAGCTCCATGTCTTTACTGTGTTGAGGGCTCCAAAACTGGACACAGCACTCCAGGTGGGGTCTCACCAGAGCAGAATAGAGGGGCAGAATCACCTCCCTCAACCTGCTGGCCACACTTCTTTTGATGCAGCCTAGGACAAAAAGGGATTTTTAAGTACACTTTCCTGTGAAAAACAAAAGAAAGAGGACATTCATGATGGAAGAGGACAGTGTAATGCAATGTGTTTCCAAAAGGAGAAATAGCCTTTCCTTTTTAAAAACAAGTTTCCATCCAACATGCTCTGCCATTTCTAACCAGTTATTTGCTACTTCTAATTGCAATAGTCAAACCCTAGTCAAGGCACTTACAAGAAAGTGCCCAATGGACCCAAGACTCATCATGTTCAACAATGGGTTCATCAAAAATCATCCATGAGGATTTCACTCTCTGATCCCGTTTCAGCACACACTTGTCCAGCAGGTGCTCAGCATCTCATGACCTAGGTACAGCCAGAGCCACCCCTGTTGCACATCTGGCAGATACTTAGAGTAAATTCTTCTTAAGGGGCTTGTCTGAAGATCAAATTGAAGGATTATCTCTTTGATTGATCAGAGATGAATCCCCTGCCAGAGATATTACAAGAAAAACAAAGGCAAGGGCTAGTGGTGACTCTTTTCTAGTAAGGTGTTTGTTTAAATACAGAAAATGCAGTTGCTTTCATAATGAGGAAACATGAATAGGTTGATTCTCTCTGCTGTAACATCCCAACACGCCTCTAAACTCCAGCAGAGAATTTCTTCCAACATAAGTATTTAAGTTAGAGCATCTTTCCCTCCTGCTAAGTTTTTTAGAGGTCTGATGATAGAAAAATTCAATTCCTGTCCCCCAGGAAATTGTGCTGTTTCTGCATCAAGGCAAAAAGCTGAAAAATCTAAATGCTTCAGGGAACAGCATTTTCAGCATTATCAAACCAAATAACTCAAGTTTAGCTATCTGAATCAAATAATTTAAGATCAGCTTGTTGAACCAAACAAACCTGTTGAGCATAGATCATGGTATAGGGCAGCACTATGATATACCACAGAAAAAGCAGCTTGCACCCAGTGGAAAATGGAGCTTGGGAGAAAAAAGTGGAGGTCTCAAGAGGCACAGCAGGAATTCAGGAAGATACAGAGGTTCATACCGATTTACCACAGAGCGTTTTCCCTGCAGAAAACCCCACAAAAGTCTCTCTTTTCCCCCACAACAATGTGTGATCTTGACCAAAACTTATGGGGCCTTTTTGATGCAGAAATGTCAGTTCAAAGATTTCCAAACAGTCCCAGTTTCTAGACATGCATCTGGGGGGTCCAGAGAATGGGTCTGGACTTGATGCTAATCCAAATTGTTGTTAACCTGAGGCAAGAAACAAAGACCAAAGCAGCAAAACCATTTGGTGTGGGAACTCTTTGTTCTGCACAGTCCAAAACAACAGCACAATGAAACACCATCTGCAGCAGGCAACTCTGTTGGGAATTACATCACAGACCCAAATGCTCAATGTTTCTGATGCTTTCCAATACCACGCGTGAAAGCACAGGAGCAGGGAAGAGGTGAAAGTCATTACCCCCGGCACACCACTGGGTCTTGGGCAAAGGTGCCAGCCTGTTTGCAATACTGGATGCCTGAGAAACTTCACCCCCTCATCAGTAGCAAAAACTGTTTGGCATTCCCTTGTGCTGTCTTCTCTCCTCAGGATCACACTGACTCTGGCCTGCCCCATGGACCTGAAGAACTTCCCCATGGATGTACAGACGTGCATCATGCAGTTAGAAAGCTGTGAGTCCTGTGCACATCTCCATTTTGGAAAGCAGACAATGTGTTTTCCATTTCCCTCTCCCTTGCCATCTCCCTCCCCAGCTGCAACCCATTCGCAGTTCAGCCTTCTTTGGAGGCTTGCTCAAGAACCACTTGCTCATGATTTTCCACTCATTCAGCACGTGTGACATTTCCTAGAGAAGCCAAACCTTAAAAGATCCCATGAGAGGAGTCCTGGCCTGCTTGTATTTACATTGGCCTTTCACTTTGGAGGAGAAAGGTGAAAGCATTTTCAGCTGCAAATGGGAATTTTTCTCTCTGGATGAACATTTGCCCCTTTGTACATGTTGCTTATCCCAAAGGAGGGGAAGACGATGAACAATTTCATTCAGAGAAAGAGGTCAAGTTTGAAAAAATGGCAAACAGTTCAACAAGCCAAACTGAAAGAAAAAATGTGCTTTATTGCAGACAACTCATTGCACACCACCACAGCTCCAGAGCAGATCCTTAGCACATCTTTCACCACATGCATGAGCAGTTCTGCATCAACCTAAATCCCATTCATTACAGCATTGCCAAGGAAGGCCAGGATAAGTCCCTGCCTCCAAGCATACCTCTCTTCCACAAATCTGTCCCTTTCCAGATCACTATTTAATGTTTCACATGGTGTTTGTCCCCTACTCTCAACAGTTGGCTACACGATGAATGATCTCATATTTGAGTGGCAAGAAAAAGGAGCTGTGCAAGTTGCTGACGGGCTGACATTGCCTCAGTTCATCCTCAAAGAAGAAAAAGACTTGAGATACTGCACAAAGCACTACAACACAGGTCAGTGCTGTTTACCCTTAGCTTCTGGGTTTTTCAGAGAGGAATTCAGGATTGTGCATTTGCCAGAGTCTCTTGCTCTGTTTGATGGCACTGTGGTGATACAAACCTTGTCCTACTAGGGATGACATAAATACACATGGATATGTTGACAGTAAATACACACATATATAGCCAATATTTTCTATTAGACACAAATGTATGGAACCCTCTTGGCCCCAGTAATGCCTTCATCAGTTTAAGGGGGTTTGATCTGGACCTTCTCTCCCAGCATTTTCTTTTGTGTTTAATGTAAAGCAGCAGGTGGAATTAAGTGACAAAGGACATACTGCCAAGAACTTTCTTTGCTCTGTTGATGTTGCACATTCATATTTCAGAACTAAGCAACAGCTGTTAATGTCCTCCTCTAACAAAACTCTGGTTCTAGGCAATGCAAGGAAAGTCCCCAGACAATAGCTGAAAAAGCTGAAAACAGGAGGCTCACCATGCCTTAACAGTGATCTTCTTTGTATCTCCCATCCTTCTCAGGCAAGTTCACCTGTATAGAAGCTCGTTTCCACCTGGAGCGGCAGATGGGCTATTACTTGATCCAGATGTACATCCCCAGCCTCCTTATTGTCATTCTGTCCTGGATTTCATTCTGGATCAATATGGATGCTGCACCAGCTCGTGTTGGGCTGGGGATCACCACAGTGCTCACTATGACCACACAGAGTTCTGGGTCTCGAGCATCACTGCCCAAGGTAGGGAACACACCTATCTTCTGGGAGGTGGGGGAGTGGAATGTGTGCCTTCTGCAGGCAGCACATAATTAAGTCACCATACAGATCCTCCTGTTCAACACAAAAGGCATTCTGCTGCCTTCGTCCTATTCCAGTTTAAAGGCAGGCGGAACAAATCCCAGTCCCCTCCCGCAAAAATTTTAGCAGAGATTCTATGACTAGCAGCAAAACTTCCCCTAAGATTCAGCACTAACCTCAAGATCCACCACAGCTCCCAGCAACCAAGAACTCTGTACATTAAAACCCCTGCAACAACCACACACAGATACGCACTCTACATTCTAGCTTTTACCCACTTCACTATCATACTTTTATGGCAGTCATGAATTTCCCTGTCATGAAGGCCTCCTAGTGTGGTCAGATTAGATTACTGTTTTCCTTGCTTATAAACCATCACAAACAAGACCTGAATAAATTAAAAACTGTGGAATTTTTGCTACTTAAGGGAGCTGCCCAGGAGCAGTTTCAGTGGCCTGATAATACATTCATGCTAAATGAGCTAGATTTTGGTATCTAGGAGTGGATGCTGACCATACCATGGCTTGATCAACTCCTTCTAAAGACCTTGGGAGTAATATGTAAAATGGGAAACAAAAAGGCATTTGGATGAAGTCACTCAGTCACTCTCTCTGACTCCTAGGTGTCCTATGTGAAGGCCATAGACATTTGGATGGCTGTGTGCTTGCTGTTTGTGTTCTCTGCACTTCTAGAGTATGCTGCTGTCAACTTCGTGTCTCGGCAGCACAAAGAGCTGCTCAGGTTCAGAAGGAAGAGGAGGCACCATAAGGTAATACATGAAGCATGAAGAACATGGCTGGAATCTGTCCCCACAGAACATGACTGCATGGTCAAGTGAATAGATCCACTAGCCCTTGGGGAAGTTCTCAGTACATAGTCAGATGTTAAGGAGGGTCACGCATCAAAAAGCAGGGCTACCTCAATGGATTGTGTCTGTTCTAACAGTCTGCTGACCCCAGGTGTCTAGCAAGCTGTTTTTTGTTAGCCAGCCAAGTGGTCTAAGCTGAAAGGCTTGTTCTCAACAGAACATTTTTCACACAGCAATGTCCTGGTCTGAATTCTCCTCTTCAGAAGACATAGTGAGGGCTGGGGGGAGGCAGGCAGGGGGATGTGAGGGATGTCGATCAGAGAACAGCATCCCCCAACAAGACAGCCTACATTAGCCTGAAGGTAAGTGATACCTCTTTTGTCTCTGTCATCTCCGTGTTCAAAAGCATCTGCTTCTCAGGCTGACTGCAAATTCCTTTCAGAAGGAAAGAGCATTATTCTTGGCCTTAGTCTCTGCTCCATGCTTAATCTCCATGACTGACACCAACCCAAGCATGCATGCATCACATAGATATGCACCTCCTGCAGCCTGGACTCTACTAGCTTTTGAGTTGAGTTACCACAACAAAGATTTCAATTCACAGCATCCACTAGAAAGAAACAAAGGTGACTGTGATCACAAGAGCAAAGGCACTTAAAAACTGTCCTTAATTAACTGGTAATAATCAGGTAGGTGGTATGAAATTTTCAGCACCAGGTGTGAGGCTGCCCTCAAGCTAGCATGAAAAAAACAGTAAATTTGCTACAAAAAAAAAGTAAATACACAATTTTGTCAATGGGAATCTAAAGAGGAAACCATAAAGGTCTGCCTAAAAAATTCCTCATAGGTATTTACTTACCCTCTATCTCAAAGAACCCTCTGTGGTCCATTCTATCCAGAGACCCCCCATTCCATTGCTTCACTGTACCAGCTATTTAAAGTCTTTCCCAGGGTCTAACCTGTCCTACAGCAGTTCACAGTGGGTGCTCAGAGAACTTCAGACATTCCAGGAGACAGTGGGGGCTAAGGAGCAGGAAACTCTGTCTCTTTGTAGATTTTCCTCTCTCCGGTTCAGTTGTCCTGTCTGCAAAACAGGAGATGCTCACTTGTCCCCAACCCAGTTGGGACCAGGGATGAAAAGTGTTGGATAAATGCAAGGAAAAAGAGTTAACAGATGAGAGCATCAGTACTCACTGATTTTGTCCAGACAGAGCAAGACCTTGCCATCTCAAAATCAACGGAGGTGGTTTTGGTTCAGAAGATGCTGCCTGCTTAATAGAGCCAAAGCTAAAACCACCCAACACGGGTGTCTCATATTGCACTTACCTCTTAATTCTAGATTCAGGTGACCTGTCTCTGGATCCACGATGTTATATGCAGATCGCTCTGTTGATAAAACAACAGGAGAAAAGCCACTAATATACAGATGACTTTAAAAGATATTTGCCAGAGATGTCCCGTGGAACACAAGGCTGCTATTACAATCCCTGCCCAATCTCACAGCACTTTAATTGGAACAAAGCATAAGCAAAAACACTTCCAAAAGCAAAACGAAGAAGGTTTGCAGGCTCATCAGAAAACTAGGAGCTGACTGTAAATATGCAAATGGGTTAGCGCAGCTGCCAGCCAACCTAATTGCTCTGTCCCAGTGTCCTAACTTGTCTGAGTAGCTCTGCCTCGGTTAGGTGTGAGATGTTGTACTGGTCTGTGCTGGTGGAGGCAGTTGGGAAGAGGGCTGGCCCATGCCCACATTCATTAGGTCCACCCAGATCAAAACCTACTAGCCATTCGTCACAGATAAGCATGCTAGACCATGTGCCACCATCTGGAGTTAAAACAAGTGAATCCAGGCACTTTTCTTACTTTGTTGAGAGTTAGATGCAAGGTGCTAGGGTGCTAGCTTCTTCTCATCATTAAGAGTCTTTCTTCCTCTCTGAAAAATAACAGTCAAACCAATAAATACTTGTTGCTATATTTCAATCGGCCCTTTCCATATTCTTCTGGAAGAAGAGGAGGACTAGACTAGAAAGATTGACTACAAAACTCACTTCAAACCAATTACTCTGACTGTATTTATTGAGGCAGACAGGTCCAAGCATGGGAAGATGTAGGGATCTTGATAGAGATATTGTCCTCTCTGAGGTATGGACCAGTCTGTTTAATATGACATCATTATAAGACCCACCTGGAGTATATTTGGAAACCCAGCCCAAGGATGCCAGCCCAGAAGACCTTTGCCCTTCAGCCTTGATAGAGCACCTTGAAAAAGGCACTCATTAGCTTCTATATTCTGGACATGGCACTCACACAAAACAAATCAGCCACAGGAAACAGCCAGTGGCCCCTTGGCATTAAGAGGAGAAAAGAAATTCAGTAAATTAGGGAGTTAAGTGATCTAGGCTAAACCAAACTTGTCAGTACATGTGTGTTGGTGCACCCGGAGAAGAGCAGAGGCAGCTTTACCTGAGCCCTGATAATGCAGGTGTGATGAGAAGATCTATAAGCTCTGAACATCTCAGAAAGCCAGGCAGCTGCAGCCCAGGCACACGTTATCAGCTGCATGAGGACTGCAGTTAAAGAAAGGGGATGAGTTAGAGGGCAGAGGAACCTTTGCAAAACTCTCCCTAATGCCCCAGAGAGGAAGGATGCTGGTACCTGCTGCCTCCCAGGTGCAGCCCCCGGCACAGGAGCTGGCAGTGCAGCAGGAAGGTCAGAAGTGGTCCCCACTGCCCGTACCCTTCCAGGTCCCCACCCACCTGAAATGTAGAACACCTGCATCACCTATCATCAGAAAAGCAGCCCTTTGACTGAAAAGTTCTTTCCAAGAGAGCCAAGAGAAGAGTCTCTGTGGACCTTGACTCCCAGCTCACTAAGCATCTCCTACAAGAAGTTCGGCTCCTGGACTCACCCAGCCTTGAGAACAGCTGCGTCCAAATTTTCGGTGCCTCGGTTTCCCTGACCAGAGCACTGCCTCCTCACAGAGGCATCATTAGGAGGCAAAGACATTTAAGGATTGTCAAGACTCAGTTACCAAGGATCAGACATACTCCAAGGGGACACAACCAGAGCAGGGAATAGTTATCCAAAGGCCTGCAAATTTGCCTTAGCCAGGACTTTGAAACAACCAACCTACTACTAGGTCACACAGCTCACTAACTTGCCACCCTCCCAAAAAAAACAAACCTAAACCAAAGAAGGCTTGATTTTATTTGGGTTAGTTTTGCTTTGCTCCAATATGCCAGTGTGCATTTCCTCCTTCTCCTCCTCCTTCTCCTCTGTCCCAGACCCCTAGCACAGTGCCTCCATCCCATGCAGCTACCTGCTTGATTCCAGGGGCCATCCAGAAAAGACACTCTTCAATGAAGAGAGGAAGGGGCAGCAGGGCACATGAGGCAGGAGGGTTGCAAGGGAGGGGGCTGGTAGGTCAGTGAGAGTTGGGGGGCACAGGCTGGCACTGGGAGACACAGCGTGGATCAGCCTCCATGACAGATAATTAGAGCCGTTGGTCTAAGAATTAGCCTCAGTGACCTGCAGTTATGAGACTTAGGCTTCTGCCTCTGCAACTCACTGGTTGTATTACTTTGGCCAAACTTGTTTTTCTCCTCTTATTACATCACCCTGCTCCATAAAACAGGGCTAAATCACTCAGAGAAGCCTGCAAGGCCTCCACCAAAAAGCAAGCATTCGCATTTGCCTTTCAATTGGAAAATAAATTCTATTTCTTGCTCAATAATTGGAACTAGCACGAGCAGCTACGTCTTACAGTTGACCCACAGAAGGGCACTTCTATTCCTCACTTAAAAGATGTCCAGTGGGAAGGGGCTGTGGGGCTCGGGGGGTCTCGCGGGGCAGTGAGCTGAGGGCTGGTTGCATGCTTCCTGTAGAGGTCTTTTCTCGGTGCCTGCGCATCTATGTAACTCTGTAGGAAGTCTCGGCTTCAACTACCTGAGTTACATGGAGCCCACTCCTTCTGGGCAAGCTGACACAGCACAGGCAAAGCAAAGAAGGTGCTGGTAGGAGCTGGGGGGGTGGGGGGATGGGGAGGGAGAGGCAGAAGCAAAACAGGGGATGCAATTGGAAAAATTAACACTCTGTGTCAAAGATGCCAGTGGGGTGGAAGTCAGTCCTGTTTTCCATGGGTTGCCTGGATCCCCTGATTTGCATCTGTGCATCATGCAGCTGGCACCCCTCTATAAGGCTGATCTCCCAAGAGCAGAGGGTTGCTCCAAGAGCACTGAGGCTGGGGCATGATGGAGGTGTCCTTCCCTTGCAGAGCAGGAAGCCATGAGTGGAGAGCCTTATAGCGAGGGTGCACTGTCTGTATCTCATTTTAAGTAGAGTCCCATGCTGAATCTGTTTCAGGAGGATGAAGCTGGCGAAGGCAGGTTCAACTTCACCGCCTATGGGATGGGACCAGCTTGCCTACAAGCCAAGGATGGCATCTCCGTCAAGGGTGCCAACAACAACAACACGGCCAACCCGGTCCCCCCGCCGTCCCGCTCCCCCGAGGAGATGCGAAAGCTCTTCATTCAGCGAGCCAAGAAGATCGACAAGATCTCCCGCATCGGCTTCCCTATGGCGTTCCTCATCTTCAACATTTTCTACTGGATCATCTACAAGATCGTCCGCAGAGAGGATGTGCACAACCAGTGAGGGAAGGGGAGTAGCTGGGAGGGAGCGAGCAATCCTTTATATATGTGCAATAGCAATGCAGCAATGCATGAATTTAAGAATGTGGCAATATCTACTAAAAAAGAAAAAAAAAGGG